>LUCM01009502.1:123559-390355 GCA_008360955.1 Fasciolopsis buskii
GGGATTCAGATATCCAAGTAGACTGATTCATTCGCATGAAACCGTAAGAACATCTCATCCACATTCTATCACACATTAGAACTAAATGAGAGTTTATATTAGCAGAATATCACGTAGTCGACAACACTAATTTAGGGTAAGGTTTGGGTCTTATTATACGTTGTGCAAAGAAATAGGGCCTCAAACACGAGTAGATTTTTGCGAAATATAATTTTGATTGTCAATTTATGCTACCTCGGCAATCTCATTTCTTTTGTGACCAAATTAACATGATGCTTGTCCGTGTACGTTTCCTCCTGTTCTGTTTGAATGCAGAATCAGGGGGAACCACGGGCAAGTAATCAAGAAGCCAACCGAAAAGATTTAAGCAACTGTGGTCAGTTAAAGCAAAGAGATAAATACATGTTCTAACCCAATTGGATCTAACTAAAGACTATCTGCATATTCTAACCACATGCGGAAGAGTTGGAGGTGTCGTACCATTCTATTGGCGTTTACTTCCTGATTAACCACAACAAATAGCTATGTCAACTGTTCCCATAGTCTTCGGTAGATAGTTCAGCATGAATTCGGTGGGTAGACTTAAACGGACCACCATTGACTTGCAGTTACCGGTTCAGTCTTCTGCTCCGAAAAGTCTGTTCAAGTGAGCAGGAAACGAATGAAGTTGCTGACAGGGTCACTTTTCGTTGTCCTTCATACCTGTTTATACAAGATAAAGCTAACCAGTAGCTCGTGTTCCCGTGTTCCAACTACCAAATTGTCTGAAAGAGTGAGAGAGAAGAGACAGTGGATGTAACATCAAGAAACATGGCATGAGAGAATCGGAGCTCCAGTTTTGACAATCGATCAATTTGTCTGAGATGACTTGCTAATCCTGGGTCTGCGATTTAAACCTCCAAAAAAGCACATGAACTGAATATACTTCATTTGGCCAAGCTAGCCACATACTAGTTCATCTGAATTCGGCTAGTAGACTAGGGGCACTGACTTGCCTGCGAATACTAGCCTTGTTCTTGCCAGACTAATCGGGACGAGGTCCGTGTTAGATCATGAAAGATTTACTAAACGCCCTAAGTTTAACGCTTAGGTCTTTGGATTATACGATCCCGTTTACAATGATGCTAGCCACTTAGTACCATGGCTCGTAAAGAGAAGCCATGGACAATCAACGTTTTGTGGGCACAATTTGGGAAGGTCAACACATTTGTGATCTTTCTTCGCTCTTCGCGTCGTCTTATTCCCTTCGTTTGCAACGATCCCAAAGGTATCTGACGTGAAGCAGACGAAACTGATCATGTATAGACTGACTAGTCGGAACAAAAGAGTTGCATTTTTAACAGTAAATAGTTCAGTACTTCCACTGCATTCGTTTATGTCTTGACTAACAGGTGGGAGTTACCAATTGGAAAGATTCTATTACGTATAGAGCCAAAGAACTGTCCAGCGGCCAAGAAAAGTGTTTCCTCTCCGCATTAACTGAAGTTGCACGTATCCGCACCATGGTTACTCGTAATTTGTCTTCCGTTTTGATGGTTTCCTTCATCAGCCACTGTCTGAGTAGAGAACATTAACTCTGCCGAGCTTGTAAGCTTGAATTTATCTAACTCTTTATCGGGCTTCATCGTTTCGACATGGAAATGGACGAACATTGTGACTTTCTGTATACCTCTAGTTTCCAAAGCAATTCGTCCCGAACGGCGATAACATTGGTGTAACTGAGCCGGATTACGTTATATCCAAGTATACACAGGTTAATGCGTCGCACACGGAATACCAAAGGGCTTACATAAGTGGTACCGTGCTATCCCAAAACTAACCAGTATCCGTGACAAATCATGCTCATGTAAGCAGCTCACATCGCGAAAGGCTGGATCATCTAGATTAGATGTGCATACAAGTTCGTCCACATCAAATAACCACGTCCGGAAATATACAACAAGGAGACATTCACACAATTTAGCCAACCGAGTTATTTTGGGCGTTGCATACCCTTAATTCTAATGGCATTTTACCTTTTCAAGTCACCATCAGGAAGTTCACTTCAACCCATTTTTTTCATTCTGATTAGTACTGTCCATTCAGTTCAGGATCGATAATGGTACCAATCTGACTCTATCAGTCAGCTTCTTGCACTTTTTCGTGATTCATCCGTCTGTCAGAAGCTTGGGACTCGACAAGGACGTAATTCGACCAAATCCGAGTCGAATCAATCTAGTGAATCTAAACTTCTGTTTCAGTTGGCTTATCTTTCGCTCATTTTTGCTCTATCGCCTAACAACAATCAAGGTTTCTTGTACAATGTGTCCTCCATTCAATTTGACCAAGCGAGTAGGCTAGACAGCAAACCGGAGACCAACCATGAGAACATCCAAATTCAACTGAGCCGGTGGCATTCAAGGGCAAAGTCCTGATGGTATTGATGTGCCGCGGCTACATTTCAGTGACGGTCGTCTTGCTCTTTATGTTCGCTACACCTAACCAAGTGAAGAAGACCGACAACATCTCAAAAGTTTACCCACTCTCCAAACTGTGTGTGTGTGTGAATGAGAGCGGATTTTTTTGTCGTAGGCTACAACCCACCGGTATCTACACCTGACCTTAGGAGACCTTATGTGGTCCAGTGCCACTCCCAATACCTAGGTTATGGTTGCCAATTCCTCCCGTGCAGTGGATCCAAGGGGCTATCGAGTACACTCTTTTCATTGCACTCATGAATAAAGCGTGCCATTAAAAAACAAGTTTACATATCCTGGTTTACACGCTTAAGATCTCAACGGAAGGGGATGAATCGCATTTGGTCTGCTTGAACGTCTTAGGTCTTAGTCTTCGGAAGGCTTACGAGTTGGTCAGCCGTTTGAATACCCTTTGGTGAAATCGGTTAGCTTCAACGGCGTTCGGTCAAGCCGAGCATCTGCGTGTGACCATACTTCTGAATCACAGAACTTTTGTCCATCAGCCACTCAGAATGCACTACCGCGCATTTGATAACGAAATAAATGAGTAAACGCATGGTAATAGGGGGTTTCTCCCTAATCTAAGGAATTCGGGTATTTCCGTATGACGACTACACCGCCAGTAGGTAGACATACAAGTGGATTTACGTGCAGATGCAAAAGACGACGAGGATTTCTCCGTTCACGACTCCTACAATATATGGTATGAAGTCTGTGGAGAAAGTGTGCCCTATGTTGAATAATACCATCCGCAACGTGAATGACAAAACGTACTTGGTTTGATTTAATGGATGCTCTTTTATGTCTATGCGCATACCTGATTAATAGATCCCGGAAATTTAGTAACGAATTAAAGTCTGGCAAAGGAGTGGACCAGTTTATGTTTTTCACACCGAATCTGTTCAAATCCGTGGCTGCTAGAGTGAGTTCTGTTACCGTTGACGATTTCCTCATGAGATAGTATTTTAGCAAAAATAAGGATCGGGCAATTTGAGGTAGAATTACGTGGCCCTAAATTTATTACTCCTATCCGTTGGGGCTGAGATACTTAACGACTAACAATAGCCATGGTTTCATCGGACATTTGACCGGTTCAGCCAACGCATTTATTCGTCTCTGCGGTTTTGTTGACTTAGGTGCAGGCAGATCATTCACGAACGAAACTTCCTGAGGTGGGCGCCATTTTTGTCCAGCCAGGCTACCATTATTACTAACACTGAAATACTTAGCACTATTACACCAACCTTTAATTCAACAGGTGCAACGACAGCAAAAATAACTACCTCAATGCCATAAACTCTATTCATCGGCATAAAGTCGGGATAATACATTCCCAATCCTATTCTGTTCTCTCGATCAGTCGGCTGTTCAGAAATTCCAACGTAGTAGCCTGGAGCACCGTTAACTGCTTCTCACAAAGCTGGGATCTTTCTACCCTCAGATAAAAGTCCGCGCACGACTGCGTGATCTTGGCGTAGTGATAATCGATGACCAAATGATCACATGTGCCCTTTTAGCCTGTAAACCTCCTCGTAATGTGATGAATGACTCTCATCGCGTCTCACCGAGGACAGGAACACGAAAATCGTGAACCTGTGGTGATTCAAAAAGGTAAACGGCAAAAACTGCCGGAAGTAAGTGTCAGGGTCAGCGCCAACGATTACCAACGAGTACCTATTGTCTCAAGTGAATAGGTGCAGAACAGGTTTATAGCCAAACACACATACAGTAAAGTTAAACATTAATTTCCTGTCCCCTTCACCCAGTTTATCTGTGCCCGCAGATTGTCGGACTTACTACTGAATTGATGACCTGATCCACCGAATGGCGTCGATGGACTACAGTAAGAACGCAAAGTAACAGCGAACCGAGGTAACCCAGATCGTTGTGTGCTTATGCGGGACCGTTTAGTGCACGAAGCTAATGGATAAAATGCTGAGGCAAACGAGTAAGTAAACTGGGCACAAAACATCATGAGACACATCAACTGATCGACGGAAATCATGTGATACGTCAGCAGTCCTTGGACAAAACTGTACGTCTCGGTAACACGATTTTCACAGTCACCAAACGGAAGGCCATCTTTTCGGATCAAGATTTCACTGTCCAATGTTTTTATTTTTTAACAAGGAGAGTTCTGAACGTGGAAAACCTCGATTTCTCGTGCGTTCCTACACAAATCCAGTTATATCTTAAAAGAGGGAGATGTGAGGTCATAAGGATGAGAATTACGAAACTCGATGAGTTTCTAAAATGGGGTTGAAATATTTGTCATCAGATGTTTACTTTTTCATTACCTTGCAAAATTCTGTACCAATACGTATGGATTCTAACGGACACGTAGTCAAGTGGTCTGTGGATCGATTAAGCCGACACATACGCAAATGAGCTCACAAGCACATACATTCGCCTTGGCCGAACGCCATTGAAGCTATCGGTTTTCATTTAAAGATATCTACCGAAGACAAAATTTGAGGCTTTCACGTCAACTCCATTAAGCTATCATGCATAAATTGAAACATGTGGGTTGTTGGTTTGCCAAAAATGTCCGATCTCCGTGTTGCATTTACTTCTGCCCACCCGGTATTCGTCGAACAATTCAGTCGGGCTTGTCCATTTGGCCCATTTGAGACAGGATCCCGCAAAAGCTGCAGCTCGAGGGTAATTTCATGGGAAGAACCATGTACCGAGTGAAAAGTGGAACAATCCAAACTACACAATCTGACCGACCAATCCTCCTAATTCATGTCGGAAACGTGTTCCATATAATCGTTATACGTCTGCAACATCAAGGCATCAAAGTCCCAGAACATGAAAGGGTTCTTTTCGAGATCAAAGGAATTGCGCAAAACCAAAGACGAACCAAAAAGTCAAATGTAGAGTGAAATGCGTGGACTGTAACATTCTATAAATCGGCCAAAAATGAAGAAAGCTTTTCACAAAAACCCATAAAAGACAAGCTAGCCACGAGAAGACAGGATCAATTTTCCACCTGATTGTGTCTTCGCGAATCAAGTAAGGCGCATTTTCAGCCGGGACGAAGTTCAACTTCGGGACCAAAAATCCAGGAAACACTCACATGTCCGGAAGTCAGACCTTCTTCGAGTAATTTTAGCAGTAGATGTACCGAACCGGATCACTTAATAAGGAGCAAGCAATCCAAGTAAGAGAAGAAATCAAAACTTATTAAATAACAGTAATGAAAACCAATCGTTTAATCAACGCGGACGCACCAATTCCAAGTTCAATGGAAAGAATTCCTCACTTCGGAGATCCGGTTAGTGAACGTCAAAATCAACGAAAGATCAAGCAATCACGCCACAGGTTCAGGATCATCTAGGAAGTCAAAGTCAAACTCAAGGACAGGAAACTTATAAATATAGAAGGCGGCAATTATCTGCGTCTACGCGCTGCCGATGTCCCCTCGACTAGTGATGAGACGTTTCCTCACAAGATCTATTGAAAATCTTCGAGGTACTTCTCAGATGTCACTCTCTCTCTCATTTACGATTACAAGAATCAGTGCTAAAGTTTTTCGCGTGACACTGCCTGAGAAAAACGAAGTGAGTAACTGATTATCAGCCATCGCGTGTGATCACGCTGTGATTAAACCGTCTCTCGTCACCGAAAGACTGAACATACATAGTCAAACGGACCACAGGATCCCAAAGTAGTCTGTCCTCTATCAACAGTGAATAGCGGACTAGCCACCGAGAGTTAGCAATTTGTCATTTAAAGCTGATCATTTCGTTTATGTGAAACCGGGCGGTGGCAGTTTAAGCTGATCGTGGACGCATTCGCTTCATAAATGCTTAACGCTTTGCATAATGAAATATCGCAACTCGAAGAGATATTGTTTCGGGGTTCTGTTTTTCATTTTTGTAAGAACTATCGAGGATGGACATTCATCATTTCTTGGAACTAGTTATTTATTAAGGGTTGAAAGTCAAATTTCCAATAGTAGGAGATTTGATGTGAATTTGCAAATGATTCGTTATGCAGAGTCAACACCCAACTTGCACTGAAAATCAAAGAAGTATTGCATGGCAGTTTTATCCTAGTTTAGAATCATCAGCAATGTATTTTAACCTCACCGACATGACTGATTGTGAATCAAAGGCGTTAATCATTACGCCAACTGGACTTTGTATAGCTCTGTGTTAATGTCTTCGCTTCCCACAAAGCAGTTCGTTCACATTTGAGAGTCGTTCATCTTGCGCGTTTAAAGGTCAGTGACTTGCAAAATCCAGTGGTGGATATAAATACTGCATCATGTGGTGCTAATGTTTGATGAACCATTGAAAATTAGCCCGGCTAGCGTAATGCTTATGACGTTCGACCCACAATTGCTCGTCTCGGGTGTACATGTCCCACTTCCTGCAAGGAGGTTGATGATTCTTGACAAGGATGAAACATTCGTACAGTGCTTCCATGATTTTCAATGGCAAGCTGAATGTTGGTACTGCATGCGAATATGTGGGATTGAACGTGGATAGATGTCACATCATCACCACGGTTGACTATCGGTAGTAGCACCTTAGCAAAAACTGGTCACGGAGGCACGTGCGAGGGGGTGAGATGAAACTAAAGACGGATAATTGTAATACATGGTGACTTTGTAGTAACTGAAACCCGCAAGAAACATTCCTCCATTTGTTACTCACATTGGGAAGAGGATCAGCATTAAACTAGAACTCCCAATTCCCTTCAAACTTTTCTTGGATGAACCAAGTTATGGAGAAACATGGAAATTAGTTGTTCCTAAAACAATGCGATTGAATACAATTTAGTGGATTGTATTAAAACGCCGACATTCAGTGAACACTAGTAGGTTAAAATAACATTTAGTGCGTACCCAGATATACTATTTTCGATCATCTTCAACTGTTGACATACTTTATGGTATCAGGATTAAAACCAATTTATTCACACATTCGTTTGCGATCACTAACCAAACCCGAAAGGGGTCAGAATGCAATCAGATAGGACATCATCATGTGACGAACTATTACGAACGGCTAGATATGATCATACTCTGAGTGAAACACTCAATACTTAATTTTGACTACATCATCTCGCCAAAACCTTTACGGAGGAACCATTGCCGATTTGTCACTCGCGTATTGAGCAAAACGGTAATCATAGTTACAATTTGAGATTTTCCCCTTTTAAAGTCAAAAATACTGACAAGATTGGCCTGAAACTACGAAAACACTCTTGGTTCGGGACCTCTAGAGTCACCGGATCGCCTCCGTTAGATCGGCAAATACGATCAATGTACCGGGAAATTTCGTACACATGAGTTAGCCTACTCTAATCGGATCTTTTCGTTTCCACCATTGGAAGATGATGTTCAACAAACTGTTTTTCTTGATTAACTGTCCAGCCGACTCGGTTGATTGAATTGGATGGAACAAGCCAAGAAAGAGAAGCAGACAAGCACAAGCGAGGCTTCACAGAGATGGAGAGAGAGAGAGAGAGAGAGAGAGAAAGAGAGAGAGAGAGAGATGGAGTGACTGCGACGAAAGCACAGACAACCAATCGGTTGACCTGATTATCGGACAATTCGAGATGTGACACTCAAGACGTCATGAGCCGTAAAGCATGGGCAATAGACAAAAAACAATCGAAGAATCGACCAATCACATCACATTGCTGGACGGTGTCTGTCAGGGGTTTCCGAGCCAGCGATTGAACATTGCGAAAAAAATATCCGCGTATTGTGTTGGTAACGCTCATGAATACAAAACAACAGGCTTCTCTGGTTTGAGCAGACAAAATGAATTTAAAATAGTCACTAACCTGATTTATGACGAAAAGCATTGGACACAACGAAATTAACTTTCGATTTTTCGCCTCAAAGGCTCATGTAATGTTAGGGTAGTTAAAATGAAAATTTGCTTGTGAATAGGAGCAACAAGTTTGATAGTTTAACCATCGGCCGGAATATCATGGTCCATGGGAAAGATGTGTGTGTGTGTGTGTGTATGTGCGTGCGTGTGTGCGTGGTGACAATCACTTAGGAATGTGAAAACCGAATAAACGTGCAAATTGTCGAGAATAGATACCATGGGCCTAGTCACTGAAACAACAAAAGTTTGCACAAGATTGTCTATCATAAACACGGCTGGATTTTACAATGACACACAAAAAGTTTTAGTTGTCATATGAAATCTCTTCGCCTGTTCCTTTGTTCCTTAACCTTTCAATTGCTGTGATTATCTTGAAGTCTGTCAACGGGTCATTTTGGTGTCCGCCATCAACCAGGTGAATACAGGATTACGCCTGCGAAGTGAAACTTACAAACAAAAGTTGGAAGATGCTCAGTCATACCAAACAGACCATGCCAATCAACAAATCACTCGACCAGTCAGTTCTTGTACAGTTTCAATTTCTAGGTGTTTTACGATTAAAGTAAGGTTAGACTGCTTCATTACAATCACGTAGACCAACTTAACTAGTCCTAAAATGTTGACCATAATCACGTTCAATTTCTACCGAAATCAAGTAGAAACGAAAATGAAAAGATATCGAATCGGTTGAGAGATATTCTCTGAAAACACATCAAGGGGCTATGAAACTCAGATCAAATGCCGAAGAATTAAATCATCATTTTTTTATTAAAAACCTCTCATTGCGCTGCAGTCTACTTGTTAACCAGACTGACTGGTCATCTTTTGACTGTTTAGTCCAAATTAACGTTCGCACTATCGTAAAATGCAGAAAGATATTCCACATGTATTCTTAAAAACCGTCTTTCACTTTCCTATTACGGTCAATCTTCACTCGTATCGATCATAAAATCATTAAAACTAGTAATGTGTTTTCAGTCTGCAGATAAGTCGTCTTTCACTTAGGCATCACTCACCTGGTATGTAATTGTTTGTGTTCGACAAAATTCAACTGACGGTAAAAAAAAGCTATACGATTCGCGATAAAGTAGCACAGTTAGGTTAGTGGTTAAGGGGTTTGACTCAAAATCGCCCTTGCCGTTTTGATGTCTCATTTCGGACGACGTGGATAAGCAATCCTGATGATTCCTAAGGAGGAGAAATCATCCGTACAGTTTTTCGTTGGCTATCTATTGATGAATTAAATGCTCATGTGGCATGATCTTTCATTTGAAAATAATTGATAATGAAAAAAAATTGTACTTATAGAATTAACGAATTCTTATCCGTACCTGTTTTACTAACTATAGTTTAATCTGTTTTCGGAGCCATCATCCGACTGGTTTTCGTCGCTTCAGTCAAACGTGATTAAAGTCATTTCGTTTTGGTATACGTGCCTCTTGACCTGATTGGTAAGAAACACTTTTGCTATATGGTTCACTCTGTTTGCTTCCCTTGACTCCTGGCCTTCATTATCCGCCAAGGAGCTCCTCTTGACTGTCCGCGCTCCAATTCAGAGTTATCGTCACCTCATAGTTTTTTCCCCTATGAAAATCTGGCTCTATCATGTTCGCTGTTCGGAATTATTCCTGTTAAAATATATCCACGGAATCCAGATTCGTCACTATTGCTTCTATCATAAAATCTGGTAATTCTATTGCCTAGCTCAAACGCTTTCGCCACATCGCCTTAACGTCCTTCGAGCTATAAATGGCAAAGCGTGCTATGCTTAGGCGTGTACATTAATCCATGAATCATCCTCATGGCCCCTTTTAATTTGTTTATAGATCTAACAAGTTCAGTCTGGGCGTCGTCATCTCCCCTAATCGTCACATTTGAAAGTCCCTAGATGCATCTGAGAAATCTGTACGTTGTACCTCCCAAGACTAATCTTCTACATTCCGTTCAACTCGACAGTCTATACTACTTCGCAGATTGGATACATTTTCTTGTCTGAGACTCTTGTCATTATGCCTGACTTCTTACTTTATCAACCTAAGCCAGGGCATACAAATGGGCGTCAAAATGTCAAACCTATTAGTTAGCAACTAGACCAGATTTCAGAGGGCTTTCATTTCACCATATGTCTTCTCAACGTACATCGTTGACTATCAATCAGGTCTTCCTGTCGCTTGTTTAAGTATGCTGATGTCGTTTGCCTATCTCAAGTCGTCTCCAGTAATGAAGAATATCAAAGTTTTGCCAAAAACTTGTCTTTTATTTGGGACTTTTCTGTGCAAGTCGGTTTAAATAATAAAATATCTAAATATTTCGAATGTCTGTTTCCTCTCCCTCTCTCTCTCTCTCAGCCCACCCGTCTGGACCGTCCTTCATCAATTCAGAAACACTCGCCAGGATTGACTTTCGTGAAATATCTAGGGATTGGTAGCTATATAAATCTGAGGTGGACTTCACACATTTCCACCTGCCTAAAGAATCGTCGAGGATTGTCATTTCCTTAGAAGACTTCAATACTAGAAGCTGAAACAAAGCATGGCCTGCGTTTTTTTTATCCCAATGTATTTTTTCCAATCCTTCTTTATCGTTTCTCTGTTATTTTCGCAGATTTGAAACTCCCCTCCGGCGACTGTCAATTATAAGCCGTAACCAACACCTATCAGCATGTGAAAAGTTTGCTCACACGATACTTTCAGACATCACTTATCCTCTACATGGTGAGTTCTCAAAGTACCATTATTCTACTTCCACACGATCCGCTTTTCGTAAATATCATGAGCGAACGACGTAAGAACTGTATCGATTTTCCAATGTGCAAAGCATCATTTTTTATTGTGATTGATATAAAGTAAAGAACAGCGTTGTTGGTAGATGTAATTAGCCAAGGAAAGGAAAGAAGAAAACGACCTCAGTCAGAATTCCGTACAGATCGGGTACTTCGGAAGCAATAAGAAAGGTCCTCAGTGACTTTGAAATTCACACTTTCTTCCAGATGGATAATACGTTAAAACGCCACTTACCAAAGGCTAAAGATCAAGTCAGTGTGCAAGACCAAAACAAGTGAATCTACAAAATTAGTCGCAAGGAATGCCCAGCAGAACCTATTGGACAAACCAGCAAACAACTGAAGACACGGATAACAACACAGAAAGAAAGAAGTGTGAAAACCTTCGGACTTGAGCGCGATTCGGCCATCACTCGGTATGTCACAGCATTGAAAACACTAAAATACCCCAACTTAGATTGAGAATCTGCACTAAACGTCAGTTTGGTGAGGCTCTAGCGATAAGCGCCCATACCACATGCATCAATCGGAACGTGGGGGTAGAGATCTCGGAGATACAGGCAGTCGTAACATCATTGAGAAACAAACATTCCAAAGGTCATCATACTAGTTGACCTCACCACTACGGTGCGGCATGACGTGAAGGACAATTAATCTCTCACCCGTCTCAGTTTAAAGTACAGAGACACATACGCACGCACACAGACCATTAACGTCCGCTGGCATGTGAACGTCCCCTCGGGTATTTGTCTGCAAAACCTGGTTTAAAAAAGACTACCCGCCGTTGTCGAAACGTTGGCGAATTAGGTCTACCAACGACGCTGTTATCTACATTGTCATTCCCACTTTTCGTTCTATACTCTCTAGAATCAGTATCCAATAATCTCAATATTCCCTTATTCATCACGCACCTTGACAAGCTGCAACCGTGTTTCAGCTGACTTTTTGAGCAAAGTACCGTAGAAGCTCAAATCATTCACGTGAACAAGTGCTTCTTCCCACTGTCTTTTCTTCTCTTTTTTCAAGTTGCTCAGTCTAATTGCTTTTCTTGCACTAATGTTTTTGACTGAATTGCGACATTTATTTACACGAAGCAATTATACAATAGTTGCGTTTGATTGTGCTTCCAAAATGCTACTAAGATTGATGTGATCAGACTGTATCCGTTATCGATGTGCGAGTGGCTGATCACAGGCAACCACTAACGACAAATAAAATGGTTGAGTATGACTATGACATGGACAAGATGTCTCACAAGTCTGTCCTTTTCCGAGTCCGATTTTTAATCTGAGACTGATCCGCTCAGATCAAAAAGTACATGAATTTGTCAAGAAACCAAACAACACATCCTTCGCCGTTTAACGGCCTCTGACCTCCTATTGTTTACTCTCCACCTATCTCGCCCTAGTGGTTATGGGGGTTACTCCTTCCACCACAATTCTGCTCAAAGCATTTCATAAAAAGTAGAATAATGCAATGCAATACTAAACGACAGTCAGAGTATGGGTAAACGGATAAAGCATGTAGAGCCCTTGATTCCAACTTCTTTTACCATTTATCGTGCAGCATGTTATGTGATTTGGGCCAACCGGTCCCAGTGTAACATGCTGATGTGGCCGGCTCACATGATTGGATCGAACTTGCAGCATCGATGCATCATCTGGCAACCGGTACAAGTGCGTTTCGGCATTAAGGCATTTGTGTCCTGGTTGGAAGGACGTACTGGCAACCCGTCTACCTTGAGTTCGCTCGTGTACTTTAAAATGTAGGACAATCCGATCAAGTCAGACTAGAAAATCGTGACATTTCATAAAAGATTAGCTCTAAAAAATCGTCTGAGAGCTGTTCGCACATGGAAATTACAAATATTCATGTCATCCGCCAGCGAAATACTGAATATCTAAGACGATGGATCCAAGACTAATTGCATCAAGTACATACTCTTCGAACGGATTTAAGAAGGAAAAACTCTGAAAGGCAAAGCGAGTTATCCGTACGAAAAATCAAATCAAACCGCCAATCTCGCTAAATGACTTCGCACGTCCCCATCGAATGAGAATCAGTACAGCGACACAGGGGTGGTGAGCTTTTTCTCTGACTGTCTAGTCCCTTGAATTTAAAACCAATTGAAAGCAGATGGAATCATCCGAAAAAGAAATTATACCGACTGACGTTTTTCTCAATCCACAAAGTTTGAAAAATGTCCCCACAAAAGCTGTAGGGATTTTTGATGGAGTCCGGGATGAAAGTACAATCGATCGATACCCTCCGTGACAGGCTGGTTCACGTTTAATTGATCCTAATACGTTGTCAGCGATGTCTGTCCGGTTGGGCAGGTGGTTTTGATGCACTTTTTCGCCTTTGCCGGGCCTCGTTTCTCATCCTGACAGTTTCATTTCATAAGCCGTGCTGTTTATTCAGGCGTATATTGGCGATCACATTTACGTGTGAGGTTCTATGCTATTCGTCGTTTCCCGTTTGCTTTATTACGCATTCTGGCCGTAATTATATGTCTATCTAGGCCAAATGAACTTTTTCACCGCGAGCGGTTCAAACCGCAATTCTTACATTCAGTAGGCTAACTCTTAATCTCCGTACCGAACAGCATTTCGCCACAATCTCTCAGTCAGTTATTGATCTTAGTCGTTATATGCTCCTGTTTCGGTTTTCGAACACCGCAGTTTGATAATCCGCCACTTTTTATCGAGCAACTGTAAGTTCCCTCCTATCATACATACATATATACGAGTTTGGGGAAATTTAGTTCGGTCATATAGATACTACTTATAATTCATATATACATATGTCAATCGTTCGAAGATTCCCATTGAGCGGATGGAGAAAATACAAATTTGCGAAGAAGCTCGTTTTCAATGATTCGTACATTACAATATACCAGAAAGAATTTGATCGGGGATTAGATCAGTCAGATAAAAATATGGGTAAGAAGGGGATTTTTGTTATTCCCTGCATAATTATCTTGTGGTTTAGGGTTTGGATTGTGTTGTAGAGTGAGCCAGATGGCTAAAAGGCAAACATAAAGTGTTTATCGAGAGCACACCGGAAGCTTGCAAAGGCGGATCGTGAGAGTTTTGCCGTGCTTAGCTAACCACACACACACACACACATATATATATATATATATATATAGTGATCCAGTGGCATGAATATATATACCTTATACTAAGCATGATGACGAGAAAGACTTGACGATACCGTTCCTAGAAATACTTGTTATGAGGCAGCCAAACGGAAATAGAGAGACAATAGCCAACAGAAAACCAGCAACGACGTACCGCATACTCAAATTTAAAGTAACAATCAAATTTACCTTGTTCCATTGGGCTGACGCCCATTTCAGTGACACAATAACTACAGAAACAGAAGCACTCTGGATTGTGCAAATTATTTGCTGACAACGTTTATCCAAATACCTCTCATCAGCCCCCGTATTCGCAAAAAAACAGGAAAAAATACCGACATGGCCAAATCAATCGTGATACTTCCATGCATACAGAGAGTATCCGAAGCGGTCGAACGCATCCTAGATCCAATGGATATCACAATCGCCCACAAATTGACCGGCATCCTGAAATTCGCTCCATACAAGGGAAAACATCGCGTCGATCAACACGACCAATTCGGGCTAGTTCATACCATCCCATGCCTCGGGCGTGATAAACAATATATCGATGTGAGATAAGCAAACAATTAAGCACACGCCTACACGAACACAGCTTAGCCCTACGGTGCGTTGACCCAGAATGACCCATATGGAGCGAGTATGCACAACACAAACCATGAAGTCTTTCACCTAGACAAATGTGCCCTTTTGTATCCAAGTGAAAATGTTAATCTGAAATTGTCAATCTTTTGTTTGAAAAGTTCCATTGTTTTCAAACTGGGGACGGTCAGGCGGTTAGCATTATGACATTTGGATGGCTTTCAGCAGTTGATCAATTTCCCAATCGACAGACTCCCATATTTTGAACCGGAAGAACAAAACAGAAAGAGAACACGTGGAAAGTTTCTCTCAGTCAGACTGGTTTCAATACCGTACTCGTGTGTTTTGGATCACTTTTGATTTTTTTTTTCGTCGTGTGCCCCTGGGCTAGTGGGCAAACTGTAATTTTTCTTCAACTTTTGTCGTTCGTTATCGACAGAAGACTTGCTTTAACCAATCAAATTAGAGATAATTAGACCATGGAGTTCGACATTTTAACAACCGCTTTTCATTCCATTCACAATTAATTGCAGCTCGCAGGTAGTTGGTCAGCTCAACGCATTTTGAGATTCACATTGGCCAAAAGCTTTATTCATTGTTCATTGAATAAGAATACCGACAGTTCAATCACTTCCTATCCTACCAATTCGGAGTGTGCAGGTAAAAAGATTTTGAACAAGAGAGAATTGTGTTCGCAAACCTGACGAGCGGCAATAACCGCGAAACCGTTTGTGTGCTTTTGTGGAGACTTTGTTCAATGATCCAAATACTATTGATAATTTCTATCTATTCTGGTGTCATTCTGCCCTCGTTTCTAAGGTTGGCTCAGCCCAACTGACGAAGAATTATCAATGAATCACAATTGTGATTCTTCTGACCTCTTCAACAGGCAGCTTCTGTGAACCCTCCCAGCAATACTAATTAGATTTGGGTGATTTTAGAGGTGAGAATGCGTACACTGAGTTTTGACGTTTATTGTGACGTTTCGATCCAAACTAGGACTCGTTGTCAAACGTGAATAAGTGATTGAATGAGATCGCTAGTTCCGTTCGTTTTTATGCACTGTCCGTCTGTTCGTCTCTCTAATCTGCATCGGGGTCTTCTTAGGATGACGCAATGTTTGTCATTCTCGACATGCTGACTGAACGAATTATTCGAGTGGAGGGCATCGAGAATCAGTCGCTACCCCGTTCCTTTTGCCCGGCTGACTACCTTTGCGTTGTTGATGTTGACCTCATGGCCTGTTTGTGCACCGTGGTTCCATATCTGCGAGTGTGGGTCAGCCCATCGTAGGGCTAAGCTATGTTCGTGCAAGCGTGTGCGTAATTGTTTGGTTGTCTCACCGACATACTGTTTGTCGCATACGAGGCACGGAATGGCAATAAACTACCCCTGACTGGTCGTGCTGGTCGACGCGATCTTTTCCGTTGAGTAGAATAGATCTCAGGGTGCCGGTCAGTTTGTGGGCGATTGTCATATCTAGTGGACGTAAGATGTATTCGACAGCTTCGGATACTCCCCGTATGTATGGAAGTACCACGATCGATTTAGTATTTGCCCTCTGTTTTCTGCGAATGCAAGCGTTGATGAAAGATTTTGGATATCCATTGACCTCAAATAACGTGAACAACCTAGATTGCTCTTGTTCCCGTAGGTGCTGTGTACTGCAGTGTGTGTCGGCTCGATGGAACAGGATACGCACACAGCTCTTTAGGTGGCAGGTTGGATGGTTGCTTTTGAAATTGAGTATGCGGTCCGTCGTCGTCGGTTTTCTGTAGACGGTTGTCTCTATGCTCCCGTTTGGTTGTCTCATAATTAGTACGTCAAGAAACGGTAGAGCCGAGTCTTTTTCCTCCTCCTTGGTGAATTTGATGCTGGGCACTATCATGTTTAGGTGTTGATGAAATTTGGTCCATTTCTGTTTTTTCTAACACAACAAATGCATCATCAATATATCGGATCCATAAGCGTGGGCGGTTTGTTTCGAATGCCTTTGTCTCGAAATATTTCATGGTTGCGTCTGCTAACTAGCCTGGTAGTGACGATCCCATGGGTGTTCCTCTTATTTGTTTACATACCGTCCCATTGAACTTTACGTATGTTTCCATGCACAATTCTATCAAATTCATTATATCGTCCGTATACATCGCTGTTCTATCTGACAAGTTGGGGTCCTTCTCCATAAGCTGGCGCATGCTGTCCTTGGAATATTTGTGAACAGTGATGTGATGTCGAATGAGACCATAGCTTCGTTTGCTTCTAACTTGAGGTCTTTGATTTGTCCCAGGAATGTGGCAGAACTCTTCGTGTCGTTTTGGTCCTGTGGTAGGCATGGACGTGGGAGACGGAAAAGGTACTTCGCTAGCTGATAATTTGGTGCTGTTGTTGATGCGACAATGAGTCTAAGCGGCACCCCTTGCTTATGGACTTCAGGAAGTCCATATATCCTGGGGACGGGTCCCGCTGCAGGCTTTATTTGGTTGCACTGTTCATCGCTGATTTTCTTGCCGAACGGATAAGGCCCTGGCGTTCGGACATGAAGGTCACGGGTTCGAATCCTCCCACCGCCGGTCAACTTCCCCACTTGGCAGCCCTCTGCTGGCCGCAGCCCCCTTCCTGACGTTGTCTCACTAATAAAGGAAGTACAAGATAACAGAGTTTAGTTCTTTGTTGATTTTTACTCAAAGTTCTTTGACTGGATTTCCTTTTAGTCGTTGGTAGATTTTATTATCTTCCAGTAATACTTTCATCTTCGCTTGCCATTAGATGTTGTCGAGCCCTGCTATTGCCTTACCCTTGTCTGCGGGGAGTATGACTATTTCTCGATTTTTGGAGTGCTTTTATAGTTTGATTTCGTTATTAGGTAGGTGATACTTTCGCCTAGGATGCGCGAATTGTTGATAGGTTTTGCCTGTATGTCTTGGCGCTTCTCTTCCACTCGTGCGTGCTCCCGTAATGCCGAACCAATGGAAGCAATGAACGTGGGATGTTTGGCGTTGGTGTGATTGAATGTTATTCCTTTCAGTAGCACGGACTTTCCGTTTGGTAGTGGCTGGTGGCCCGAATAATTGTAGATTGGTTTGGTATATTGAGGTTTTGTTTGGTTAAGCGCGGCGTATTCCTTGGTGAGTCTGTCCCTGACCTTTGAGCGGTTTGTGTTCAATGTGATTTCGATGACCGCTTTTATTCTTCTAATCAGGCTGGCATCCTATATGTTTGAGGCATTACGTTCGAAACGATTTCGATGGCTTTCTTATACGGAAGTCCTGTGATGCGCGTCGTTGATCAGATCACGATGCATCTGATTGCAGTATGAGTGTGCAATCCTACGCACACGTTCCGAGTTCTCGGGCGGGTTACACTTGATACTTTTTGGAAAAGTGTTATTCCTGAGGCAGTGTGTAGGAAGAACAGCAACAGAACGCTTGGGATAGTTTTCCCATTTTCTCACACAGTTGAGCGCATTGCGTCCAAAATATCTGAAGTTAGGGTTGCATATTTCAGAGATGAGAAGGCGTACACTGAGTTATAACGTTTATTGTGATGTTTCGATCTAAACTAGGACTCGTTGTCAAACGTGAATGATTGATATATGTATATATAATATTATATACATATATATTCAATGATATTCCCGATGCTTTCACATTCCTGATATCCAAATAAGATTCATTTCCGGCAGAAGTACACGGGCTGTCTAATTATTGGAGTGAATTTGCAGTTCAGTGATGGGCTTGCTATGCCGACGAGCGTTGGTAACCGTGGGAGTGTTGTCCTATCTATCTATACACTAGTCATCATGAATAATGTAGGCAGACATGAGCACGTATGGATGGATTTTGTGGGATTCGTTGTGTGTGTACATGCTCTTTTTCAAAGCGTACGAACGAGTTCAATGCGACACCAGGGCGCGTGCATCCGTCTGTCCGGATTGAAATTCGCCATTATGGTGAATGCAAACAATATAGTTTTAGTACTTTTCTAATATCACCACCACGAAATTTGAAACACAGACGATCAGATGTGCAATCGATTCCACTTGTGTACTGCTCAAAGAGACTACTTTGCCAGGAGGTCGATTTGATATTGTTACACTTAGCCTTTTTGTGAAGTCTTTGAGAAGACCGCCAGTGAAATTTTGCACGAACTTCCAATTCGGTTAGACCATGAATAAGTGATACGAAGGGTTTAGCCCTATGGACCTTGGCCGTGTATTTCCCCCCCCCCCTCTTATCAAGTGTACAAGAGTTGCCGCTGAAGCCTTTGGGTCTTTTCTGGCAGACCTGCTAAGTGGACGTATTGGAGACAGTGTGATCTGAAGATGCCGGTAACAATCTGATCACCTGCAAACGGACACCGCCAAGCACTCTACGGCACCAATGAATCCAGGAGGTGCTAATTCATCATCAACTCCAGTCATCTTAGAAAAGTCAAGCACATAGACACACAACAGCACAGATATGAACCACCAATGGGAGTCGTCAATGACGAAATACCACGCACGTTACCGAAGGTTGACCGACTGATCATCCGATCGAAAAAAAGTGGTGCGACGGATTCTTCTCTATCGTTCCATCACTTGCACACACCAAGAGCGATAGACGCACGTGCACAAACATCCAAATGGGGTTTTGCCTTTGGTAGTATTGTCTAACTCGTATTTTCGTTCGGCTTGTAAACATTAGTAGAAGCAGTTGAACAGTCAGCAGTTTGTAGCTGAAAACCTTAAGACAGGGAGAGCTATAAGGTCCAAAAACTATGTCGAGAAAATGACAGAGATTTATGGATCCGTCTAGCCGACTGATCGATTAACCAATGGATTATGTGTTGATATTCTCATCAGAAGACTGAAAATAGAACATGAAGATTAGAGCTCCGGATTCGGGGTAAATCAGTAAGGGGAATAAATGGGAGGACATCACTGGGTGCGCTACTTCCAAACAAGGAACTCAGCTGAATGTTAACACGATCACGATTGTCAACACAAAAATGGTGTGAATAAAGCAAACAATGTTCATTTGCTTTTGACAAAACCATAGACAGCGACGAGCCACCTTTTACGTCTGTCGTTTTGACTAAGTTTGTGGTGTGCTAGTACACGTCGGCCATGGTGATCACGTCCAGAAAGCAGTAGTCGAGCCCCGGTGCATCTACAATCGAGATCTACCAACCACAAGAGGAAGTAGGTAACCCAACTCTTGTGCGATGTACGACCGCTGCATTTCTCTGACGAGAATAAAATATGAATGAGAGCGTTTCTCTAGTGCTAGAACTATTCCCGTACATCCTTTTCGGTCATACACACATGTATGGGGTGGTTGTGTTAGGCATGTTTGGTCGAAAAACGCCAGTCCTGTGACGGCAAAGACATGAGCACATCAGTCGCTCGGTCGTGACTGGCATCAGCTTAGAAGAATTGAACATGAGGCCACATTGGTTCAATTGACCATCCTTTGTGTGTGACCCTGAAAAACTGGGCTGTCTCTCGAATGATCCCCATGTAACGGGGCCCAGGTGCACAGGGTTTGCTGGGGTCATCGAGGCTTGGGAAAAAGCAAGAGAACATTGGTCCAGCTGTAACGATGGCTTGTCAGTGGGTCTGTTACCGGTTGGCCGTACACCTGAAAGAAGAGTGGGGGTACGCCCGGCTGTGAAACAATGAATCGGGTTGCCCTATTCATGTCCGGCAATCGGACTAATTGTGTAGGCGATTAATCGTTCGATGTGTAGATGTAGTGTTAGCAACACTGGCAACCGACGGGGTACGCACCGCACACTCGCTTTCGAAAGATCGCGATTTCAATGTAACATTTAAATTCGGCAGAAATTGTCCGGTGGAAGCAAATACCCGGGCTGGAAAAGCTACCAGTGGCGCTGACGACAGTTGACCTCTTACGCGGCATAAACAGCAAATTAAATTGAAGAATAAGGTGTAGTAAGCGTGTGTTTTTGTTGCTTTTCGGGTCTGTTTACTTTGTCCATACCAGAGACAGGGATTGGGTTGAACACAAGTCAATGGGTTACCGCGTAAATTCAATGGGGATTATTTCGATCAGCAAAAATTTGATGATCTTCAAATATGAAGTTTCCAGTCGTGCTCGAAAAATGGCTCACACCACGGAAGCTGAAATGTGTTTCATAACTGCTCAACCTTGGACATGTAAAATTTGGGAATTTCCTTCTGTGGCTGTGCAAATCTTAACCTCATAACCAATGACGTTGTAAATCAGATAAAACGGTTCGGAACTTCAAATCCAAACGGGGACATTTTCATGGCACGATTCATTGGCAAATTAGGCTCCCATTTGTGGAAGCGGTCGATCCTGCTTTGATATTTGACAACCGAGCACTAATGTGATGTGGTTTTGGTTGCTATATCGTAGTTCGAATAACGCATCAACCTAGAGACCGCATAACCGGGGACAAGCAAGCTTTATTGAGGCGAGCAGACCGATGATGTAGACAGGCAAGTTAAGTCCACTCAGTTCTTTGCTCTACGAACCCCGCGGCTGAATGTTCGGCAATCGATGATAGGACTTTTTTCAGCCGCATTTTCCAACCGCTTCTGGTAGACTTTGGCTCAACGACAATGAACGCAAGGGCCGGATGTTTGCATTCTTTCACAGACAACCGTAAAATTGTATGAATAACCATCAGTCATTTAGCATCAGGATTTCCTTATTGTCATTGTTAGTATAGGTATTTGCTGGGTTGTACACGCGAACTGAAATGCCCAAAGTAAATTTGGACATGGAAACAACTTTTTCAATAGTCCATAATTATTCGTTCAACTGACTTCATGAGGTGGACATTTGACTTCATGCGCTTAACTACCCAACTATTTTACTCGTCGTCTACTGTCCTTTCGTTCGGTATCGTTTGTTTATTTCATTTCTAACATTAGTCAATGCTGTCAACTTGAAACCAAAGCCATTTTTACGCATCATTTGAAATTTCATACTTCGATATAAAACAATACTCGTTTTAGTAGTAGGAGATTGAATGTTTTCATGAAATAATTCACCATGTGATATCATCGCTCAACTCACTATAAAGAAACCATGGGAGCACTGTACTGTTTCAACCTTTTTAGGAATCATCAGCAGTGCATATCGACCGCGCCCGAACTGGGACGTGAACCCGGGACGAACGATTCTGCGTCGAACGCTTTAGCCATCATGTGGTGAAGTTCAACAAACCGATGATATCACATGGTGAATTATTTCATGGAAAACAATATTCGTTTGAGATGGTGCATCAAACCAGTCAGCAGGTGTTACCTAAGTGCGACTGTTGATCTCTTTGGACAGGTTACATCAAGCCGTTCTGGTGTTTGTCTTCCTACTGCTTACCCTAAATCTAACTCATCAACCGAAGATCAGGATAAGGCATTCCCAATCCGGTTCTTCTCTTCTGGTCAATGGGCCACTTAGAAGTCCCAATTTGGCAGCCTCGAATGCCATCGACTGGTCCCTTGGAGGTCTGCGAACTTGGTTCCCCCGGATCCAAGTCCGCGCACAACTGTCTGATCTGTACTTAATGGGAAATGACAATCGAATGACCAAGCGTGTCACCTTTTGCAATGAACTCTCCTGTCATGTGAAGATTAGGCGACACCACGTTTCGCTGAAGTTTGGCCAGTGTGCCGAAACGAAGTGTGTACTACGATCAGCTAACTTGGATAGGAAACCATATGGAATCATCAAGCATCGACAACTCTGCAATGGATGCAACACCGATCAGTGCTCTCGCTCCGGCCAGTCACAATGTATGTCCAGCACAGAGGAAAATCCTCTTCCCTTGCAGGGATATTTGGGAGTCAGTCAAAATTGGACACTCAAAGTCTGACGCTTTTTCGTACGGTCTCCCTGCTCTGCCGAATCGTGATCTTTGGGATCCACTTCGTTGATCACATCCTAAGGAACTTGGACAAAGAAACACTTGTACAAGCTTTGGGACACAGTCACCTCAAAATTCCTATTGTTGTCTCGTCTTTGAATCTTGCATGAAATTTCTGGGTGTATCTGCTCACAAAATATACAGGCAAGAATTGTGAAAAAAAACTTACTATATGATAAAGTATGCCAATGCTGGGGATAACGGACAATCAGGGAAAAATAAAGCAGAAACGACCTGAAAAGATCTATCAGGTGATTGTTAGGAGGGATGCATTGTGGAAGTACTCCCTACACAGGACCATGTTTCTGTGTGATAACAATTGCATAGAAAGATACGTGTGTAGTCAACACGTGAATCACTTTTTCCATTCACAGATGTCGTTTTACATTAGGCGAAATCGCTAATCATCCCTTGACCGCGTTCTGATTGTGAAAAACCTCAATTTCGCGTGAGTTCACATGAAAATGCAGTTTCATATCTAATTATTGGCGATGCAGTCATGAGAACAAAAGTTCCGAAAACTCGAGTAGTTCCCAGGACCAGATGGGAACGTGTTGTTAACACAAGTTAAGCTCACTTACTGGCGAATATGCGCCAACGGTGGCCCAGCCACAACAAGCTGACAGACAGTTAGCCTTTGATTCCCTTGTGTCGCCTCACAAACGTACACGATCATATGTTCTCGGCTTAACCATCGCCGTGGAAGTTTACGCTTTTCGTATCAGACTAACACCTATCACCTGAACCCATAGATCAAGCCTAGTAAATAAAACCGGGTCGATTGAGGACAGAGTGGAGTGAAATCGATGAAACACTGTTCGTATGCATGTGGAAGCAAAGAGGGATTGTGCCAACACGAATAGATTGCGTTTGGCTTGCTTTTCTATCTCGTTGTTAGAATAGGCCGGTCGACTACGAGGCTCTCTGAGCATGCAATACAGCTGGCTGGATGTCTAAGCTTGTGCAAGGCCTGTGAGGAATATCACGCGCCAGGCAAATTTACCGACGCCTTTTGCCCACATGCGCAAAGGCCGGGGAAATCAAGTGTCACGCCCCCACAAACATGAATAACACGGATGACGAACAGACTATCATCAGGTTGTTTCAAGCCCTCACAGTCCCGTGGTTCACTTGCGTATTGGAGGGCAACAGACGTTGGCTCCTTCCTCATCTCTCTTGTTAGTCAGTGATTGTATTATCCAGGCTTTGCGAAAGCGGCGACTGAATGCGAGGACTAACTAGGCGCTTTCTGTGCGTAGAACAGGGTCACTGAAGTTCACCGAGGGTGATTTCTGATCGTGACACGATCAGCCATGTTTAGTGGTAAACACGTTTAGGTTAACCAACTACAAGTAATCTGAGGACCGATGAGTAGAGCACTAATACTTCAGGGAAAGGACGAGTTGCGGTCAACCAAATTCGACGATCCGCGGACTGCATCAAATACGATTTGAAGCTTCATCTAATCGGATCAGAGGAAAAATTTGCCTTCGTTAGTCATGCTCGAACAAGCATTCAGCGTAAAACTCTTGAAGTGTAAACAAAATCCTGAAAATAATAAGTTCATTTAGGAATCACATGATGATTCATGGGAGAAGTTTCGTCGGTCAGGTAAGGCTAACCGTCAGAAAAGGGACACAAGGGTAGAATGTTTCGGGTTTTCTTCTCAGGAGTACATTTCGCATACGGATAGATGCAAAAAATTCCCCACGATCGGTTTCGCGGTTATTGCCACTCTTCAGGTATGCGATTCAGATGAGATTCTAGTGGGAAAGAAAGAAAGTAGTGCACTAGTATAAGTATGTTTGGATAGAAAAATACCGGGTGTACATACCTGACTAGCGGAAATAACCCTATAATGGCTCAAATGGCTCAAACGACAAAAATCGCTGGTAGTGAATACCAGGATCAAGGCTACCTCACAGTAGGTCAAAATTTCCAACACAACTTTGAAGTCAGCCACATATGCAATCAGGTTCCGCAATGATTTCCTGTCCTTGTGATTCCAATTTAATTGTTCCCCTAATTGTTTGGTCCTAATCCCTCTCAAGGAGGAATTGGTAATTTGATCCACAGCAAAGCATCAATTGATTACAGTACGAATACAAATCAACAGCGGTCCGCGGAAACCCAGATCGTTTTTATTCCACAAAACGAATAAAAGCGTTATGTATAAGATGGTATTATAAAAACTGGAAAACGATGAAGTTACGAATACCACAATCCCATTCACCACTTTCTATCCTCATCATGAAGCACACGGTACAGTGGCTATCGTTAAAATTTCTTAGCAAATTGTAAACACCGGTTTCTGGATCGCAAATGATAAATCTATCATTCAGGTAACGTGTACACGTTTAAAGGGCATTTGTGAGAAGATATCCGCCAGAAGTGATCCAATGATGAGCCCATTTTTTTGTTCATATGATTGGTTCGGTTCAAACGGAATTGTACATTCCAAGTGGAACGGAGAATTTACTCTTTCACTGTTAACACTGAAATCCCGATAGGCAATTTACTCTAGGCAGTGTATTGACAAGTACAATCTGTTAGTCTTCAATAGCGGCACACTGATGAATGATGGCTCAATCTACAAGAAACGCATGGTTTTATTACAAACGTGCCGATCTTTTAACCCGCTGAGGAAGCATACAGACCTTTCATACCATATGTGGCAAAGTATTGGTGCACAAGTCTCAAGAGTCCGACGATTCATTGAGCCCTGATTTGATCAGTTGTGTCACGCGTAGCACATACTGGTCTCGGAGTAAAGTTTAGCTTACTTATTTCCCGTAGTCAGTAGACTCTGCGCACAGACTACCGTTCAAACAATTTTATCACTATTCCTTTCCAGATCGAAATTACAGTCATTGCATGTCTTGGACGCATGAGATAAACTTCATCTTGAGGAACACAAGTCATCTGATCTGTTCTTAAGCATTGGAAAAGTTCTCTAGGTAGTTTTATGGTTGGTCAATGAAATATTGATCAGGAACAAAGAGTACCCTGAAAAAATGTGCTCAGTTCTGTTCATCTAATGAAAACCTCTCCTTGCCAAATAACACGTTTGCATTTCATTGTCAAGTCATCCCATTCATCAAACGTTGGGATTAACTGGAAACACAATTGAAACGTATTCAAATAAACAAAAAGATATTGTGGAGTTGTGTGGATGAACGGCACATGATCATTCCAATAAACATTCCCAATCATCCAGTGACCGAGCATCGCAAAGCAATAGTAGAATGAATTATCGACAACGCTTTGAAAGATGAAGCGGCTATTGTTCTACATGTTTTTCATTTTCACTTGATGTACCGTAGCTGCTTAGTGAATCGAAATAAAGTTCCACGTACCATGCTATACGGAGTTACCTAATGATAGTTGGACCACTAGTGTGAGCTGTTCCGTACAGGGTCTAGATTGACCGATTATGTGAACGTTAGGTCTCAGAATTTTACCTCTGCTCTCCCTTTTAATGACATGGCATGCCTTACACAGTGGCACATAGTTATTCTTCATTTGCCATGTGGAACAGAAGCTTCACGTGCCACGTAAGAGGATGCCAATGATCGCAACTCAAAATCACAGGTTGAGGGATGAACAGGTAACACACCGGTGTGAGTAACAGTACATACTTTTACCGGATAAGTGACATTTCTGTTGATATGGCGAAACTTTATTCACAACCCTACCCTTTGGTAAGTGTAGCGTTTGAGATAAATACACTACCTTGGTGCATCAGTTCATTTTCGGAATGAATGAGTTTACATACATAGCCAACCGAGTCCGGATACGACTTTTCACGTATTGTAGAGCCAAGGCTGATTTCAAAGCGAACAACGTTGGTCCCGTCTGCTTGTGTTTCAATCATGTTTAATCAGTATATAACATTTCATGCACGAATCCCGAGTCGCATGTCCCTCATGGACTGCTAACACTCACTTCAGTTTGAAAACTTAGAAACTCTACAGGGTCTCGTTTCCAAAGCGAGGCGATTCACGAGACATAAGAAAATAACAGAATGCGAGAAAATAGATTTTAGGAAATGCAGCCTGTTCAAGATATGGTATGGCGATGATTGCAAAGATCGCAAAATGGACAGGCTTTGAATGAAGGCTGTGATCGAGCCCAGTCATGTTTGTGCATGTTCTTCTGAACTTGGTCCTTTGAATTGAGATAATACAAACCAGATGTCTCGATGACATCGCTTTATGTTGGTCGAAAAACAAACAGTCTCCCCAGCTGTGTTAATGTTGATCAGATGAGTGAAACAGTGTGGCTACCGTAATTCGATCCCAATCTTCAACTTTTCCTACCTCTGGGTCATTTGAAATTTCGCAAATATTTTGTACTCCTATGATTTGAAAACGGTCTACTAATAATTGGGCACTATTCGGCTACATGTATGAGTAGTTGCCCTACAGGATACCCGGACTCAGCTACCTAGGAGTCCAAAATTATTCCCAATTCCAATACTCGATACTCTGTGCTCTGGATTATGGCGTTTCGGAGCTTCGAATGAAAGGATGGTGGATGACTGGATTCTTTTCAAAGGAGGACGATGGAATTAATCGCTTGGCTGCTGACACTTCATTCCCCATAAAGTCGACGAAGATGAAACTTCGTTTCTTATGTTCACATTTCCCGTTTAGAGACGGATCATTTTTAGGAGAACCACGAAAAGGTTTTTTTCCCCACTCAGGTTCACGATGACAAGCAATTTGATTACGATTATTCTAATGATTGAAAATCTTTAAACTTAGCAACCATTTTAGCCAATATTCTAGAAGACTCGTGAAGCTTGAATTTGAAGATTATTCTAGCGTCATTTTGGTCAGAGGAATTACGAGCATACTAACAACCACACGAACAAACTATCTCTGTCACGAATGTTTTCCTCATTTACGAACATGATCGAATCTACCAGAGTGTTAAATACGTAGATCAGTAATGGTACATTGAAAAAAAAGACTGTTTTGTAAATCAACGCGCTATCGTTGAATTTTTGAGCGATCAGTTCAGCCGCTGCTACTTTTCAAAGTAGTCGGTTGTACTGATAACTTTATTCAGCATTTTTCCTGTTTTAAAATCCGACTACCGCTTTCTCTATCATTAGGGGCTTCTCGATTCTAATTCAAACAAAGTCATCAAATGGACTCTGATCAGTCAAGTGGAATGTTTTTCATTTGTCATCATCGAACGATTTCTTTAAGTTTGTCCATGTTGAAGCAAATTGGTCGATTGGGTCCACTCTTTCGAGATCGATGCCCACTCCTTGATCTCATTTCCAGTGTTGCTCTAGTTTCCTTCTGAATGTATCACGAAAATCAGACCACATTTATTTTGTCTCAGAACCAGGGCAAATGGTTCGTTTCCCACTCTCCTAGTTCGTCATTCACCTGATTCTAACACGGATGGGCAGCCCCTACTCCTGTCCAGACATATTCGGAACCAACTGTCGAATGACTCACCATACGGACACAGCGGTTTCCTCGCATTTTGGGCATCGGTTCGTAGTCTCAGCCTGCGCCTCTATCCCTCTCGGGCCCAAATCGAAGCCCATTCAGATGTGGCTGCTTTACTTGGATTGACTTTCGGTCTCCCGATAACAGTGGCAAAAATCCGGTTAATGCGTAACAAGGACGTATACTTTCGGGTTTTGATGTTTCGAAAACAGAATTTCTGGTGAAAATCTCCGGGGGATGGAAGTCCTTGTTTGATTCTCGTTACAGACTACACTGCAGTCAGGCGGTCGCTTGCAGATATGGTTGTAGTATTAATAGTGGTATATTTCATACCTACCTGATTTCACGTCATGTGCCGAACAAAACGAGGAACAACGGGTGGAGGTCGGGACAGATGAAGTGAGGGTGATCAAATTGATGCAATAATGCATGACAAACAAACGAACAACTTTTTCGCGGTCTTGTTGTGCACACATTTCGTTCTCTTTTACTCTTTTTTGATCATTACAATACAAACAAAGTAGATTTTAGCTACTTATTTTGGTTTCGAGTCATGTCCACAATAGTAACAAGTCAGCAATCCTTACTGCTCTGTCCAGGAAACCGAGATGGCCCTACACGTGGTCGGCATTCGGTTAGCTTTTTCATTCACCTGAGCCAAGTCATTATTCAACCTCCATGCTGTTTCTTCTACCCTCTTCCAGGGAATCCAAACGACACACGAAACGGCAAGCACTGCACAGGTATGCCTTTCGTGATTACACGTACAGGTATTGATAGATTTCATTTGTAAGGAAATTATAACTGAACTATCGGCTGTTTACTCCATGGTCTGGAAAGGGAGTAATAAAAAAACTCTGTTGATTAATTTGGACGCTGATTGCATTTCGGGTTACCCCACCCAAAAGTGATCACGATTCGGATTATGAAGGTTTTCGTTCGTCTACGTTTGCATGTCTGGATGGTATCACTTTCGGTGATATGTTCAGTCGAGAGCAATTCACAAAATAAATGTTCATTCCATTTTACTTGTTCTCATTTCGATAGTTACTTGTCGACAAATATTGCCTCTAAAAGTCGAACGAATTTGACGTTAATAAAACAGATTTTCATGAGAAGGACCGCAACGATTTCTGATTTTAGTGTTTTATCTATTATGAATGAAACTTGACCAAAAGCACATGACCGATTTCGTGGTGATTTCCGCTAGTTAGGTATGCGTACTCGGTATTCTTCTGTCCAACTATCCCTAAACTAGTGCGTTCCTTTCTTAGTCTCTCACTAGAATCTCATTTGAATTGTTAGGAGCGTGAATGGATGATAAGTGCATTTAAGAACCACGTGGTAATTCATCGGAGGATTTTCGTCGATCAGACAAGGTTTACCTTCAGTTATTTCGTCCTACCATATGCCAATGATGTTGATGCTGGTTTGTCTCATCCCAGTGCTACGTCTACCCTTCAGTCGGGAGTTTTGATAATCGTGTCTAGTCAGAATCCTGTAGTCTATTTCTGGTTCCTCATTAATGTATGGGACTTGGCCTGTTTTCTGGGAGGATCTACGTATTTTGAATATTACTGAATCTTATGCGAAAAGATGATGTACATTCGTTTCAAGAAAGGTGTCGTGTCCAACAAAGAACTGCCATGTAGGGAAGTTGGGCGGCCCTAGAAACATTCGAACCCGCTACCTTCAGGTTGTCATGCAAAGACATTGACTGTTTGCATAAAACTGGTCGAAGGCACTATTGCCGTTTGACTGACATCTAAAATGTCACGTGGAATTACAATATCCGACAGTCTGCGTTGGTCTGGTTATTTTGTTTCTGTCCTCTCCAAAGCAGGGAGGTTGGCTTATCATGTGCAACACTTTAGGACAATGTTCATACCTTTGAATCCTGTCAAACGGTTTGATCTTATTTGCGTAGCCTTACACGGACTGCATTCCTGTGATGTTATGGCCATTAACATTAGATTATTCAAGTAATTATCTTAGACGAATGGATTACCATGGGAAGGTCTAACAGTCTTCACCGTATGGATTACGAAAAAAACTTGGGGAAATTTGTTGAACAGCATTCTCGATGACCCACATCAAGCACTTAGATATCTTAGACCTTAGATATCTTGCTTCACGTTTTTCCATGTACACTAAGTTCGAAGTGGTTCAGGCTCGTATCCTTGCCTATCGGTGTCTAACTATTTCACATCGCATCCGGTCAATCTAAATTTAAACCGTTAAATGTTTCTAGTTTCTTTCTCGCAGTCCCCTGTTTACCACGTCATCCCGGCATCGTCGTCCGTGGTTGTACGCATCCCCGTTTATCCGTCCACCTTGGTACATAAGCAGCTAACTGACTTGATTTACACTAACGTGAACTGAGTCCACCTATTTCTTGAGCGCTGGCATAATCTTAGTGAAAGTTACCAAGATAATGGAAAGACACGGAACGAAATATGCATACTCGATAACACATTTCACATACGACGAGTCACCATGTGATTTTTAAATGCGCTTATCATCCATTCACGCTCCTAACTATTCGAATGAGATTCTAATGAAAAACTAAGAAGCGAGTGCACTAGTATAGGAATGGTTGGACAGAAGAATACCGGGTACGCATACCTGACTAGCGGCAACAATCGCTAAACCGGTCGTGTATTTCCGGGGAAGTTTTGTTCATCCATCCGTATGCGAAACATGCTGTTCAGGAAACGTGATCAACTTCAATTTATTCTCGACCTAATCATAGATAAAAATGCGAAATTTTGCATATTTATAAGAACCCACCACGAATGGTAACGTAATATCAGCTACTGCATAAAACAAAGTTTGTTGAACAGGTAAACTATGCAACACTTAGTTATCTGGTGCGCGTTGGTGATCATGTCTTGACTGGACTTCATGTTCGTGAGTCCTACAATTTCCACATTTGGCCAATTCCCCACTCGGTAGGAATTCAACAGCCCGGACAACCTTTCGAGAAATGTTGCCCAACTATCGAACAATGAATAGACCTGAAGTGAATGATTGGTATTAGATTATTAGTGACATTTAAAGTAACGAAAGTCCAATCAATAATGATTTCACCAAAACTAACAGCATCCCAATGGTCGATGCCTGAGAGATGCAACCTGTGATCATGACACATTAATGGCACACTGGTATTCTTTCATGCTGTAAATTGTCAACAGATATCCTGATTGCTCCAGCATTCACTTCTTGTTTGGTTGTTGAAATTCATGAGTAAGTTTCTTTTCGACGAAGTTCATTCACTACACACTGCATAAAAGTCTCAATCCATCACACGTGTCATCTTGTATGTCCGATGACAGGAATTCCCGGTTAACTTATCTCGCCCTCGTCCCGACGGACGAAATAAAGGTTTGCACTGAACTGTCAAATACAAATGACAGGCAATCATTAAAAGGTCAGATTTGGAGTTTTTTGCTTCATCTCTTTGTAACGGTGATACTCATAATTTTGTTTTGTCTCGGCGCTTATGTACAGTTCAACAGTGCTCGAATACAAACGCGAAAATGTAAATACTGCAAACCTATTCCGGATTATTTTTCCTTTGCATTCGATGACATTAGACAAAATTCGGCGAGTGGTCTAGAGCCCTAAGTTACAACGATATTTGTTTTCCCAACAGATCATGGAGTTGATTTGATCCAATCAGTCACTGTGTGATTATCCAAACAGAATGCGAATCTGTCAAAGTTAAGCAAACCCATGCTGATCAACTCCGTCTTCTGTCTCTCCGTGTGTGAGATGACAGTTTTTGCAAACCATTTGTCTTCTTTTACATTAGGCAATTTAATCTCAACTCGTGATTCTTCAAACTTTTCAATCTACTTCATGCGATGTTCAGACTCCGATACCGCATACAAATGGACAGTTTTCACATGGAATACTGATTAGCGTTGAGAAAATGCACGGCTCACATCATCTTAGTTTTTCATTCAAAAGATTTCTGACCCGGGAGCTAGTCAGCAATTAAGTTAACATTGGTCACTGTTCACTCATCTTTCATGAGGACTTCTTTTTGTCATCTACTTCTTTTAATAATGAATAGATAATGTACATCATTTTCATGCAGAAGGCCGAGGCTAACAGAGGACTGCCAGGCGGGGAAGTGGATCGGCGCTGGGAGGAGCCGGACGCATCACATCAACGCGCAATTAATGTCGACAGCTCCATCCTCATGTTACTACAAATGCTCAGGAGGCAAAAATAATAGGAAAAGTTTAACCGCGAGGCCCCAGGGACATTAACTTTGAGAAATTGTCCTAATGAGATCCGCAAATGGCGAATTGACATCGAAAAGTTAGTAAAGGGGACTCATGTCCTGTCAGTTGATGTGATTGGTTAGTGAATCGCCAGTTTTCAAGTATCGAACAGACTCGTGGGTGTGTAAAACCAAATAGTCCGACTCGAGTTGGGTCACGCCACAAATTGTGTTATTAAACATCGCGTGATTCAACTTCAGACAATTATATTCGTACAAATCAATCAATATCTTGCAGTTGGGTTAAGTTTATCCGGAACAGTGTACACCTGACAATGATAATGGAATGCACCAGTTCATGCAGCATCGCGTGTGAAATGGTAAGTGGATGCAAATAATGGAATGCTATCAAACTGAGAAAATTCAGATGCCGGAACGATAATCAAGATCACGTGACAGCCTGGTTTGCAGATCTCATCAATCCGTTCAGATTGTTTAAACGCGAATACGGGCAATCGGCTCAAACGATCACGAAATGACCCTATGTCGTAGAATCGAAAATCGTAGGCGTCCACTCCAAAAGGAAGCGTTATAGCCAACTTATAGAAATTGCTTAACCAAGCAATAATTACCGAGTTTGAAACCAAGTGATCGAGTCGGAGTAATGTCCTCAAAGGATGTGGACCCCCGGGCCAGTTTTACAACAGTAGTGGTCGCGACAAAAGTTTTCCCCTCGAAAGCCACCGCGTGCGCAAGCCCTCACAACTGACCTGTGCAAGCCAGTTTGCCCGTGTGCGAGATTCTAGTGGACGTGTCCAAGCTAAACCATTCCGGTTAACCCAACGGGATGGTTAGCACACGAGGATTGATCGAATCCATGATCGCTTTGACGCCTGATTGGACGTCGCTTAGACACTTTGACATACGAAAAATATCGATTCGAAATTACGGCGCAGAAACAGCAAATCATCACCGTTGTGTGCATGTGTGTGTGGGGGGAGGAGAATTTTGATCGACCACAGCGGGTGAGCAACAAATGTACATCACATCGGTAGTAGGAGGCGTTCGAATGGGCTCACGTAACCTGGATGCATTATTGTGGATTGCAAAGCCTGTGTAAGCCTAATGTTCACACACAAGTCTTTAAACGAATCAAGTATAACACTAAATGTGATAGAAAGATATAAAATAGCAATGTGATTTGATTTAGAGTAATTTTACAAATGGTTCGGTGATATGGACACATTTGATTCGCATTACACAACCAAGTTACACGACGGATTGACTTGTGCTCAAAGGGGTGTAGGGTGGGGGGGGGCGAATCGAGAAACAAGAAACAAAAAGCAACGTCCAACTACTGGAACTGTTCTACCACGGTTGGGAACCGTGATTATATGCTGAGGAATTTGTGAACATCAAGTGAATTTTTCTTTTTAGCTCAATGGAAGTACCCATGCTGTTTCACATTCAGTTGGGAGGCCAGGCTTTTGAAAGTATGACTATTTGCTTTTTTTTCGTGCCAAAATGTTAGCATTAGTTCTTATGTTGCTTATGCCATTTCCCACATTGCTTGGGGATCATGTCAAAATTATTCAGGTACTTGCGAAAAATATTCGGAATTCAGTTAGAGCACACCGCTGTTTCATAAGAATTCTCGAGGTCACATCCGCTAGCAGATCATAGGGGAATGCATGGATAATCAGTGCACCTTACATACAATCCCGCCCGTATAAAATGAATCAGGTTTCAGGTCAGCGCAAACGAGATCCCAATAAGCTTGTTGAATACCATTCTCGAATAGTTTTGACGTGGTTCCGAACTAATGTGCGAAATGGTGGAGCAATCACTGCGTGTATCTGTGCGCCTCAGCTGCACATCAGTAGCTACTGACCGGAGTGGGAAAAAATATCCGTACTCCAGATAGACGTAAGCGCATCCGTCTAAATTCCCAACTTCCACAAAATATTTCACTTCCTAACCACGTCAGAACGCGTACAATATCTGAACATTTTAGTTTAGAGATTGCCTTACTGTGCGAGTTAGCTTGTGTCATACTTCGGCCGTGTAATATTGGCCATATATGCTCTCGTCACATAATTGCGCAGGAAATTCCCATGAATTTCATTGCATTTTCCAGATATCATTCGTATCTCTTTATCCTTTTGTCACGATTAATTTGACACTCTAGGATTTCATTCATTGTGACGTGAACATGATGCTTACAAGGACGTGATAACAAAATAAAATAGGCTGGCATGTTGCGAATGGAATCGGAAACTTTCCGAAATCCACGATGACGCAGCTTGGTGGCTCAGCAACTGTGATCGTCCGGAATTCCTTCTATTCCACGACGCTGATGATTTTCGGTTTCTGTGCAATGATTGCGGAACGATTTTCATCTAATGGGGGAAGCTGTTGGACGGATACCCAATTAGGCATCACATAGGTTACGAATTCGGTCAACACTCGTGTGCTAACCATCCCGTTGAGTTGGCTGGAATGGGTTAGGACGGACAATCCCACTGGAAGCGTATATGAAGAGACGAATACGCTCACTTGAATCACTTGTGAGGCTTACTCAAGTGGCAACTTTCGAGAGGAAGACAACTGTTTCAAAACTGACATAGAACTCCAAGGGCAAGATGACCAGCAGTGGCACACTAACTCATATGTTTGGTGCGCCGTGGCACAGCGTTGTTTGGAACGGTTTCGTGACCGAGCTGAAATACAGAAGGCCAACTTGAGCCGGAGCCCGGGAGGCGCACTAATTAGCATCCCGATTTACATAACCAAACCAGTGTTGCAGTTTACGAGACCCATGGTACTCACGTACTGTTGGGAGCGGCAACAGTCCCATTTTACCAACTGAACTAAAACAGTCATCTTATCCCCAGATTATCTTCATTTCGGACAAAGAGTCACGAACTACATGCAACGAGAATAGTAGACTTGAAAAGAAGTCCGACAGGCTTGCGGAACCCTTGTGTGGAACAGATAAAAGGTGCATCGGAGGCTCTGAGTGGCAGATCAAATTGACGTGGAAACCAAGTAGTTACGTAACCTGTTAATGTGAAGCATATTTCAGGTTACATGAACCACCCCCGACAAAATATGAGTTCCGGAGCAAAAGTGCATCATTGGAGCGAGGCGAAGCTGAAATTGTCTTGACTTTCAAACCGGCTAAATCGTAGATTTCGTACCCTTCATAATCGATTTGCCGTTCCGGAATCTTACTGCATACACATGCTGGTGTTTAGTCCCGAATCGATTGAGCATTGTTCACACTATAAGATTCCGCAGCACAATCGAACTCACACGAGCAATTAGCTTTTCAGTCACTTTCTTGGTTACTTGCATTGTGTAGTATCGAGAAATGAACATGCTTGAACTGGTATAATTCTTTTTGTTCGTAATGAAATATTCATGTAATGTTTTCTATATCTACAATAGAGTACTCAACAGAGTTCAAGCGAGAAAAAAAGAGTCAGATACTCTTGATAACATGCTCAAAACGTGTTGACAGCAAGGTTAGAGTGTATGTTTATGCATGCCAAGGACAAATGACATGAGAATCTTGAGGTGAACCTACGTGCAAGTCACGTGATGCAGTACACAAACCCATGTGCTGTAAATAAAACTCCAATTTGTTTTCCCCAGCTGTAGTGATCTTCTCGTTATTCTTAATTGCGAAGCTTGTGTCGGAGTTATTTTAGTGCCTACTAGTAAGTCGTATCCGTTGGTTAATATGATCGACCGAATTTTGTATGCCGATTTCAAGTACAAACACTACAAATCAGAAAGAAAACTCGAAAAATACTGTTTCATATGGTTCCATTGCAAGCTCAGACGAGGACTTAAAAACACAACTATAGGAATAACATGTGGTGTGAAATTCCTTGGAAACGTATTCCAAACAACGAAAATGCCCCGTGAACATCAGATAAGAAGGACAAAACGACAAGAAGGACTAGTACAAAGATGTCCCACACGGATGAATAACGGTTCAACCGTAATTCGAAATCAACCACTTGAGGGACACAAAGAATATGGTACTACGTGCGCTGGTATCGTATGAAATGTGGATGCGATAGAATTTATCCGCAAGTCATGGATATTAGAAAACTAGACATCTGATTTCAACCGATTAAAAGATTCATTTCTTAATTTGCAATCTTATAAGTTAGACATTCAGCTAAAGGGTGCCAGATGTGCCCTTCTTAGTCAGCCTTAGTAACTCAGTCTAAGCAATCCGAAAGTATCACATTCACAACAGAGCCACGGATAGCTATCGTTGAAACCCCGGGTTGTTGCTACTTATGTTTTTATCCATTTATCGCGCTTCGTATTATGTGATTTTGGGAACTCTTTGCCTCATTCGTCTGCACCCCGACTAGACCGAGAACTTCCATTCACGGGCTCGTGATAGTCACAGTCCAGCCTCGATCATTTACCTGATCAGGTAAAAATTGAGGTCGTTGTTTTTAAGACCCAGCCAAATCTTCGAATTCAATTGGGTTTCGTTCAGTTTGCACAATGAAAGAAAACCTGATTGACATGGGGATTTTATAGGTGAGTTTGCAAGCTACAAACAAGCAACGTCAGCGTCTGTGGATATTCGAGTTGAAAAATGTATGATTTAGGATTCCCCTTTTGTTCCAGTTTCAGGCCGTTTCGGTTATCTTAGGGCCCATTGTAGAGAAGAAAAATCTGACAGATATGGAATTCGAAGAGAGGAAATTCCTACTGACGCCGCCTCTTGGATACCGATGGTTTACGAAAGAAGCTGGGAAAGACCGATTCACCATACAAGCACGATAGTTACTTATTTTGTCCAAGGGACCCGGATGTCGAAACAAAGCCTCCAAAGGAGAAGATAGATTGTTTGCCGGGAAAACTAGGTCCAATCTTACATGATAGTAACCCACAACCCCTTAGAGCAAGAATCGTTAGGACAATAATGGTGAGAATAGTTCTCTTCCATAGTCATTTAGGTTCTCGGGTTTGATGCCGGTCAAATATTACGAGGTATTATTTTCTGGGAAAGAAGCCCACGGAAAAATCCCCAGATTTCTATTTTGCAAAAGGACCCGATTAAAGTTCCGGGCTAGATAAGCACATTACTAACCGCTCATCACTCAGGCACAGGTCAACAATGACCCGCGTTGCTCTAGCTTCCAGTTGCTAAAATACGACACATTGGTTTATTTACCACATGGCTTTTTTTGGATTAAATTATGCTTCATGTTTTGCTTGGCGTTACAATTCCCGTGATCATCATACCGATCACGTGGTCGCAGTTACTGAGACGACAGGTCTTTATGTGGACATTGTGTGCGAACATGAAAAACCCTAACTTGACGTTTTCGTGCTATCATTCCTCGGCGTTGTCCTCCCTTCTTCCGTTACGCTTTCGATTTCACATCGATTTCTGGGTTCCATTTTGATAAGATGGTAAGGGATGAATTGTTAGAACTGGGTGATGATAAAAACAAATTTTGAATTTCTACTAAAAAATAGTTAACTTATCCTGGCCTTGTGAAACTGATGCTCACTTACACTTCTCAAGGAGTCCAAATAGGTCCGTCTGGTCATAAATATTTACCAGTTATAATTTTACTCATCAACGAATAGTGCCTACGTTTTCAGATTCATAAATTTGTGGGCAGTTGTCCAAGCATCTTTTTTCTGTTACATTAATCTTGAAATGCGTCATATCGCCTACACTCAAACTGAATTGATAAACAATTCTACGTGGCCTTGGTAACTAGCCATGGATACGACGAGTTCAACAGAATAATTACACAGGAACAGTGTGGGGATGACGGGAATGATGTGAAACGTTTGTACTTATTTCTGCCCATGGTGAATAGAGTGACGATAAAAAGGCATGCGTTCTGTCTCGGGCCTCCTAAAATTTACCTATACAAGTGATCCAGTGGACGACTCGGGCCTACACAAATGCTACAAACATCGGAGTATCAATTCCTATACAATGTTACGCTTAGTTCCATCGAATCGAACCGTGGGCGGTTGAAATTGTTGCCAAAAAAAATGGTTTCATGTCCAATCGGCTCCTGGTGGAACTAACTGCGAATGTGATTGTTTAACATATTCGGTTCGTCAGCTGCTGTGAGGAACATTTGAAGACTGGGACAAAAATTGACGCTCAAACATACGAGATTGGTTGGTGAACCCGTCAAACAGTCAGCAAGTGGTGTATTAAATGAATATAACCGATTTGTTTCCGCTCATATATTTTTTCTCAAGAGTACTCTGCCCTTCTACGGTGTGGACGTTTCATAGATTATCGAAGTCCGTTATTTTAATGGTACCTCAGGATCATCACAAAATCTCTTCATCCACCATGGATTCCTACCTTTATCCTTGGAGCCCTGTGGTTCGTTGGAACTGCACTTTCTTGGCGAAACGGCTAAAGTCGTGATGTTTAGACGTGAAGATTGCGGGTTCGTATCCTCCCACCGCCAGTCAACATCCTCTCTTGGGAGCTCCTTGTTGGTCACGGCCCCGTTCTGAAAAATGATAGACATTGTTACTTCACTAACAAAACCTTGCATCTGTTAATGGGGAGGGGATAGACAACCTTGAATGCCGTATCCGGATTAATCCCATGTCAAATGTCAGCTAAAAGGGCTTCACGGTAGGGCTGTTTACTGATCTCGTTTGATTGGAGGATAGCCGGCGTGGGTGATACTCTTTGGTCAGGGTAGATAACGGTCGTGTCGTTTGACCAACATAGGATAAATCACAAACGCATCTGTACGGGAAAATAATCACTGATGGTTCCTTTGTTTTGGGTCAGGACTAGAGGAGTACCCCGGGAACGGGCAACGCAGTGTGGCGGCACTGAATGCGGTTGAGATGGCTTTGTCCAAACGTCTGCTTAAAATTACATTGACTGTATCTCCCTCAAGTGGTCGGCTGATGAACAAGTCATTGTTTTTGACATCTACTAAGGGAGATTCTGGGATTATCTCGATTATATTCTTTTCAATCACTCATTCAATCAATCAGGGTAATCGTTTTCCCTTCAGGTTTTTTTAAGGGACATCAAATAATCATCCAACGTTTTGGTCGAGCAGATTTTCCTCTCTTTGCAGACCAACCAATTCACTGTGTTTGGCTTCTATTGGATGTTGACGAAACTGCTGAAGCTGGTAGAATGGGATGACCATTGGATGTGCTGCTTGCTGAGGTATTTCTCGCAAAAGTAGATGGAATTAAGCTGAAACCGACTATCGGTAGCTTTGAGTAAAACTACCGCCTTACGGACGATAAATTCCATGAGACTGATGCTACACGAGACTTAGATTGGGTTCAAATGGGATTCAACAAAGACCACCAAACAACACCTTTCACAATTGGAGGTGACGTGACCCATCACTTGCCGTTCCTGGTTGAAAGATGGTCGTGTACAACGAAAAGACTGAAGAAAACAAACTTGGACTGACCGGTAGAGGAGTGGCTGCACGTGCCCTAAGAACTGTGGGACTGAGGACGCCCAATCCATAGGATTTTGTTCGCGTTTATTAGACGTTTTTATACATACTTGAGGTAGAAATGGAAAGTGGACCGGATTTGTGAATAGACGTCTTGAATGGCTAGGAAAACGGAGAAACCGACTTTCTTGTTGAATAAAATGTCGGGAGGTTCAATAACCTCAACATCTTTCTTTCGTGCAAATGAACCTCCGCATAAGTCTTCAAGTAATCTTCAGGTTTGGTGAAGGATTTTTTGTTCCAGTAGATTGTATGTGTATAAGTAATTCAGTCAGAACAGCTTCTTCATAGTAGATTTTGTTAGTTTATTAGTTGACTGATATTATCCTTTCTATAAAAAACATATTCTTTTCAACGACGAAGTCATTTGCGTCGACAGGATGAGAAACGACCCGGTGGCGATTGTACTGAGTCACGATCGCACAGCAGAGGTTAAATCCAGAAAAAGATAACCTGTAAGATGATCCCAAGACACAAAAACATGGGTATATATGATCAACTAAATGTCTGTCTGAATCACTATCTCGTCCAGCATCAATATATTTTGCGAACAAATCTGTCTGTTGTAAATTTTGTGCTCACACCAATACTGATAATCAATTGTGGGGAGAACCCTGATTGTAGTTCGATCGGATGGGCCGATAGTGGAAGACAAATCTTGTCTATTCACAAGGGCAATATCAAGAAAGGCATCTGTTCTAGTGGAAAAGTTGTTAATGTTTACTAGGCCAAAAAGGTATGAACGAGCTGACATAAAGCGCTTAAGATCATCAGCAGCTATGCATAAGGAGGTCCTTGCGTAATGTGCCAAAATTCCCCGAATTACATCAAGAAAACCTTGGTAGTTTTCAATGGAAGCGTTCGAGTGAGATGTATACATCAACTGGCAACATCGACCGAAAGTTACCAAAATGTTTCGACTTACATGTATTAGTAAAGGATATATTGCACTTAAAATGAGGCTTGACTTCTGAACGTCGTTGGTTGTTGACATACGTAATGATAACGCCGCCTAGCATACATGGAAGAACACGACAATCAACGCGATGCCCGGTGAAAACGCCAAGTTTAACCAATTCGTCATCCATGTTCCCGTGAATGCACGCTTCTTACAGCAAAATGGTCTCCAACTGAGAATATTCCTAGTTCCTGATGAAATCAGACACTATCGAAAAGTTACTCAATGGGAAACGTCCGGTGCTGCTAACTTTCGCAAAAAGACACACGGCATTAATGGGTGAGGTAAATTCCGAAGATGTTGAAACAGCGGGCACATTCCAAGACCCCCGATGTCAGTTTGCTTTTAGGTTGCGTGCTACAGCAATTGTTTTGAGCTGCTGACATACTTTTCAGTGGTATCTTTAGAGAAGCAGTATCAATTTGACGCAACGATAGCGAATTCAAAATGGGCTTGCTTGCAACTTGCTGCTTGTTCCCGGTGCTTAAATTCAGTTGCCATTCACGTCATTGTTACGTTATAGATTCCCCAGTTGAACATGCTCGATAACAGGTAGCAGTCTGATTAATACGACGGTAAACAAATAATAAGAGACCACTGAAGAGTTAGTTCACTAGTAATCACTTCCTGTCTTGACACAGTTCACTGTATGTGCAAACACTTACGTGAACATCAAAGAAACCCGGGAAGCTACTAGTTCGCTATGTACAAGTTACTGATATCCCACAGTCTAAAGGACAGACTTGTCCGGGGCGTAAACATTTGATTTTGTTGGTATTATTTTAGCGTGCACAGTTTTCTTCTTACTTAATCCACTTTGGATTTCACAACTCTTCAACATTTAATAGTTTGGTCAGGTTTTGATTTGAACTTCATAACAACGAATAGTAAAGTAGAAAAAAAGTAAACGAAGACTGGAGAGAAGCAAACAACTTTCGGATACGCGAGCGCCAATGGCTTGGGCGTTTTACCTTATCGCCTGACATTGTAGTGGGAAATAACCACAACGTCCTCGTACAAGCCGCGTATCTTCGCGCGACGTCAAGTTAAGATTGAAAACCTGTACAACCGGTGATTTAAGCCTACGCGGTTCGAACAGGCCAGGTGATCCCGGCACTCGGTTGTCCGGAGTGGCGTTCGGTCAAAAATCGAGACTACGAATTACTTGGTCCATGAATCTCTGAAATGTTTGAACTGCATTTCCGAAACCGAAAGTCATGCAAACGGATTCGTATGGACCAGTTGTCGCTGTTATGGAAGTCTTTGGAATGTCCTCCCGTGGTACGTGGATGTAACAATGCGCCCGTACCAAATTGAGCTTTGAGAAATTCTTTTATCCCACAGGCTGTTAGAGAAAACGTGAATGTGTGGAGTCGGGCATTGTTAAGTGCATGATAATCACCACAAGGACTCCAGTCGCCGTTGCTTTTTCGGAGCAATTTGGGTTCGGGGTTGCCCGTGGACTGCTTAATGAGCGAATAATTCCCAGTCTCAGTAGATATTCAAACTCTGCATTGGTTGCAGAAAGCCTCTTGGGTAACAGTCTTGGTAGGCGAGCAATTACCGGGGGATCCTTAATGATAATGTAGTGCTGAACGTCGTATGGTGATGTCGTTGAGGGCATCTGCAATACAGTCATTGCAAAGAACTCGTTTACGACGGAGGAGAATGGCTGTTGAAGTTCCGTCGGACTAATTCCAAGAGAAGCGGTGCAAGTATAGATGCCATGTGCTTGCAGGGATGTAGTGTTGTCTAACAAAACATGGTGTTTTGCGTCAACCACACAGCAAACAGCAGAAAAAAGTCGATTCCGAAGATCGGGTAGGAAGCGTCAGCAATCACAAGAATCCAGGGGAAACATCACCTCAAAATTATATCAACTGTCAGTAGTTTTTGACCGTTGGCTGCATGTAGAGGGAGGGTTACACGACGCAGATGATGTTGGCTGGGAGGAACAGGGATCACACTTATCTGGACACTGGTATCAATTAGCAACTTAATGAAACTAGGCCGGTCAAAAGTAGAATAGCCGACCAGGTTCAGAGACAGTGGCGGGGTCACTATTACAAGCTGGTTTCTTCATTTCCCACTTGATTTGCTTCGAAATCACATAGAGAGCCACGCTGACGGGCTTCTATACCAAACTCCTGGTGATACCAACAACAGGGTTGATGAGACAAGCAGGAGAACGACTCTTAAATGGTCGACGTCACGAGGGAGAAGGTTTTATTTACGTGTTTTAGAACATTTATCTGAAACGTCAAATGATTCATTTGTTCCCTGAGTTGCCATATAGAGTCCACATTTGAGGAGGACCGTAACAGCCATCTTGTCCCTGGGTTTAAAGCCTGATATTCTTGGTATGCGTTAGCAGTAAGAGATTAAATTTTTTCATGAAATAATAATGATATCATCGCTCAAACCACCATTAAGAACCCATAGAAGCACTGTACATCTGTTTCATCTTTGTGAGGAATCATCAGCAACGAATACACACCGCACCGGAACTGCGACGCGAATCCGGGACGAACGATTTTGAGTCGAACGTCTTAGCCATTACACTACCGGCCAGTCTCTCAACGGTTTGCACTGCTGATGATTTCTAACAAGGATGAAACAGCTGTATAGTGCTTCCAAGGATTCTTGATGGTGAGTTGAGAGATGGTACCTCGTGGTGAATTACTTCATATCTAACATTCAGTCGGCAGCTTCAGTTAGTTCCGATGTCGAGGCATTTTCCTTGAAGGATGCCAAAACTTGACCGATTGAAGACGGGTGTTTTCCTTCCGCTTACGTCGTAACAGTTAGTTGTGCTTTTAATGAGACCCTAAAAGTTCCTTCATGTATCTGAACAGTTGGGGCGGTTTCCGACCTCCGTTTTCAACATTTGTGAAAATCGTATCATGGGGTTGTTGATAGGATAATCCAGTTAGATTGATTATGTCATCCTTGAGAGTGTTATCAGAATCCCTAACTGGGATTTTTTAAATTAAATCACGCATTCCCTGAGCTGCCTCGACGGATAGGCTTTGTACCACATACGAGCACGTTGCCTAAAGAGAATGGACATAATGAATGTGGGAAATTGTTTCCATCTGCGCGAACCACAAGCGAGAGATGCGAATCACAAAACAGTGGAATTATCACGATGCGTGCGGCCTCATGAGTGTTGTGGCCGAATTCAGCATCACGTAAATCCATGACAGATTAGGATAATGCATTAAACGCGATGATATGGTCCGCAAGCGAATGCCCAATTACTGCCTTCTGTCATATATGCTGTCAGACATAGTAATGTAAGCACGTTTGCCGAGGTTTCACCATGTCGATGATTAACAAAGCTAGGTGCCCAATGGGAACTGGCTTTCAGTCCCTTCATTCTGGTCAACAGAATGATGAAAAATCTCAAGGCGACCGCTTCCAGTTTCTTCTATTCCTTTTTGCCTGTCTGTCTACATAAATAGTTTTCTCGACCGTTGTATGAACCTATGAAGAAAAATGCACGGAAATCTTTCTAATACTTCTAGGAGGTTTTTGGGTGGAGAAAAACCGGTTTGCCGAATCAGTCAGCACGCAATATGGATGCTCAAGTGGACATGGAAAATCGTAGCAGCGCTGAACGGATTGTTTAGCTATTTTAAGAAACACGAACAGTACATGTTCACTGCGCCAAAAGTGAGACGCGCGAACCTTTGGCTGCGATAAAATTCTGTCACCGTATTCGTGTCAGATATTTGGTTCAATTGTGGCCCCCGTTTGTCGCTATAATCGAATTATTATTGTTTAATAACCGTATTGCTTTTCAACTTCGAGTGAGATCACATATTGCTGCACCTCAAAGAGACACTTTTGCTGGCTGGCAGGCAGCTCTTAAATGCGCCCTTCCGGTCAAAATGTCCAGTCCGGCGTTGTTGCGTACTAACATCCAGTCTCTGTTTACGAAAATGTCAGATCTGTCCCTCGCACTTCAATCACCAATCCATGTTCACACTTGTGTCATCTGCATACAAGAGTCGTGGCTGAACCCGGATATTGCTGATTTACTCGTGTCGATAGGCAGTTTCAGATTCCATCGGTAGGACAGAGTTTCGGACAAGAAGACTGGAGCAGGAGTGGCAACTTATTCTGGTCTGGCAAGTCCGAAGTTATTTATACGTTCTCGTTAAATGGAATTGACTGTATCGTGACGCAGTGTCATCCCAGGTTTTCTCGCCATACCAGTACAAGGATAACGAACCTATATATTACCTCTTTTAGCTTGCAACACAGTACCACATTTTTTTCGACTATTTTCTAGCATCTATTGTTGTTCTTTTTGAAAATAGTATGAACAGTATCGTAGCTGATTTCAATCATGTATCTACCCTGCCACTGACTGTTTGGTTTGACTAACCCCCCCTCCCCCCAGAGGCGACTCCATTTTAGATAGAGTTATTACCAACCACCCTGATTTATTTTCCCTGAAATCGCGTGCTCCAATTTCAAGTAGTGATCATTGTCTGCTTCTGTTAAGGCCCAAGATATACTCTAGGTCAGCTTTCCATTCCTTCAGGCGAACAAAGCAAATCCAAGTTCGCTTCCATAACCTTTCACACAACAGCCTAATTCTCCATCAACAATCCCTTTCACTCGCATCTGCCTGTTTCTATTTTGAACCCCTGCTCATTGACAATGCCAAACTTTTCACAGAGACGACCAACGCGATCTTTGATATTTGATGCCCCTCAGAAACACTATTCGTCTCAAATGGCTGTATCTCCACCCAGAAAATGAAATCTCTAAGACGATGCAAGGAGCACTTCTACAAATCTCGTAATAACTCAAGCGTGCAGTACATTTCCAACCTAATAAAATCAGAAATCCAACGCATCGACATGACGTTCGCCAGCCAACTGTTAAGTGGTAACAACAGTCGATTCCTATGGCAAGGCATTCGAATGTTTTGTGGGAAGAAGCATACAAATCTTCTGCGGATTTCGACAGCATCAGTCGTGTTTTCATCCATCCTTCCACTTATACCCTGACCATAGTAGAACAGGGTGATGAAATGATAGTTACAAGTTTTTCTAGAGAAGAGGTGCTCGACATTCTGCGCACCACTAAAATTACCACGGGGTTGGTCCTGACAGTCTGCTCTCAGCTCTTTTAAGGCATGGTGCTGTGACTCTGACGGATGCATTTACTTCCCTACTTAACTCGTCATTAATCTCCTCTTCCATCCATGACTGTTGGAGACCCGTCACTATTATTCTCATCACAAATCTAGCAATAGTACTGCTTTGGCAAAGCGTTTTTGCCCCATCGTCTTAACATCTGACCTTAAACTGACGAGGCACGCACTACTTAACCGCCTGCGTTCTTCTACGCATCCTCCTGATACCCATTTCAGTTTGCCTCTAAATCTAACAGGTCCACTTTGGACGCTGTCGCCTCCCTCATTCACCGCATTTGAAAGTGCTTGAACTCATCAATGAAATTTGTGCATTACGCATTTCCAAACTATTCGCCGGTATTTCATTCGGTCCCACGGTCTCTTATACTTCACAAACTAGAAACATTTGGCTATCCCAGATCTTTATTAGCACGGCTGTCCGATTGCTTCAGTAACCGAACCCAGTGCAAACGAATGGGCGGTACAACTTCAAAGCCGTTGACTAACAACTCAGGCGTTCTTCAGGGTGCTGTTCTTTCACCGTTTCTCTTCTCTACTTACATCAGCGACTTATCAACTAGCTCACCGTGTCATCTGTTTAAGTATGCTGATGATGTTGCCCTCTCAAGCCGTTTCGAGCAACGATGATTTTCAAAGTTTTTCCAACAACCTAGCTTCTGTTTACGATTTCACTGCACAAGTTGGTTTAAATCTCAACACATCTAAATGTTTCGAATGTCTGTTCTCTCCCCCTCGGTCGGCCTACCCATCCAAAACGTCTTCCATCAACTCAAAACTCTTACCAGGGTTGATTCTGTGAAATATCTAAGAGTTACTATTGATAAAAACCTGAAGTGGACTACTCGCATTTCTACCTGTGTAAAGTCTCCGACGGTTGTTATTTCAAATCAAGAAGCTTCGAAGCTACAAAATGAAACAAAGCACCATCTCCCGATTTGTATACCAATGTTTTTCCAATTCTTCTTTGCTCTTCTCTCGTTTTTTCAGGTTTATTTAGAAAAAACTTTAAAATTCTTCTCGGGGGACCATCAAATATCAGCCGTGTGTCTTTCATACCACTAACTGAGTCGTCCGGTAGTCTATGTGATCCATACTTATCAACATGTGAGAAATTTGCTCACAAAATTCTTTCTAATCCCACGCATCCCCTGTACAACGATTTTTCAAAGTGCCACTTTCATATTTCCACACGATTAGCTTTTCGTTCCATACCATCTAGAATCAATATCTACAGGAACTCCACTGTCCCATATTTAGCAAGCGTTTTGACAAACCGTGACCGTGTCTCAGCCGATTTCCTGAGCAACCTATCAATGTGTTCTGATTATTCACATTTTACAAGTTGATGGGTAATTTTTTTCTTTTTTTTCTTGTTCACCCTCACGTTTTTGACCGAAATGCGACATGTTTTTGCGCTCAGAAGTCTATACAATACAATACGATACAATACAATACAATACAATACAATGCAATACAATACGATACAATACAATACAATACAACACAATACAATACAATACAATGCAATACAATACAATGCAATACAATACAATACAATACAATACAATACAATACAATACAATACAATACAATACAATACAATACAATACAATACAATACAATACAATGCAACGCAATACAATACAATACAGTAGAACTTAGAACTACGTAATACTCCTTTGCTCATGTGTACTGTGCACTTCATGGCCATATTACTTTGACTACCCAAATGTTGACGTTGATTGGTATGTTTATTTGGCTTTAGCCCGTGTTTTAATTTCTTCATAATCCATCTCAGATGGATCTTACAGATTGGCCATGGTAAGACTGCTGTCGAGGAAATATCGGTGCTTTGATTCACCAATTTGACCTAGGTTATCTTTTCAAAATCTCGATTATTCTGCTGAACACTTTTGGTTATCGATTATCGTTGTCGAGTGATCTTCCATTGTGCAAGATATACTGCTGTTATTTAACCTTTCGACCATTTGTTTGGGCACGTGTTTTTTGAATTCCTCTGGGGTACCGGGAAATGAAATTTGGTTTTTTGTGAACATCTTGCAATTGTCACATACGTACAACGCCCGAGGAAAAACAACCACTCGTTTAATTTTGCTTCCTGATCAGGGTGTAAGTCGAACTCGGTATTAAACATCTCAGTTGTATCACACAAGAGGAAAATTGGACGGCCTGTGGTATGTGTTGGAGTCCAGAATGGCTTTGTAAACTTAGTTAAGGCACCTTTCTGTTTCTATTGAACCGGTTGCGAAGATTTAACATAGAGAGCAAATAATGTTCACGAATAACAAACAGGTGAAAAGAAAGAACCAATCATTTGATGGGAGTGTGACTAGAAAATGCCAACATTCATGTCATAATGATGAAAGTTCAGTAGTTGAAATACCATGCCAATTTTGTGAATATACACAGATTTCATGAACCCGTGTATTGGTATTTCATGAGTTCACACAATGAATCCTTTCAAACTGACCACGGTTTTGTATAATAGGCAAGAAAAATCTGAAATAATCGTCTGACACTGCCATAGTGACCAAGCGGATAAGGTCGTGCGACGTTTGGACGTGAAGGTCGCGGGCTCGACTCCTCCCATCGCCGGTCAATTTCCCCAATTGACAGCCCTTTGCTGGCCGCAGCCCCCTTCCTGAAAAATGATATACATTGTTATTTCATTAATAAAGTAAGTAAATGATAAAAAAGATGAAAGATGGTTGACAATTCTGTCCTGGGGACAAACTTCTGACGCACAGCCGGGTCACGAGTAGTTCATGCTTCATCAGCCGCGATGTACTGTTATTTAGGCAATGGCGATTAGTCCTGTTCAGATGTTCTTCTGTTTATGTCTGTGTGTGCGCAGTTAACTGTAAGTAACGAGTTCATATTTTTTCATGCTCTGTTAGGTTGACCAGGAAGAGAGGGTATACGGATATCGCCAGGTGCGCACATACCACCATACGAAGTGTACCTGCTACGGCTCTGTGTATTCACAGTAAATTCTGTTTGTCTGTTTGTTTTCGGCATTGGTTAAACCCATTTTCCTTCACTTTATCCCCTAGAGAAATACTCAAAACAAGTGGCTTTCTTGTTATCTGGAACGAAACACTTGATTAAAAAAGAGAAGCCTTAGTTATTTTGAAAATAGCAGTAATGTAGCATAAACATTGGTTTAGCACATTTGAGAAATGTACTGCAGTTCCGAACTTAGAAAGTCACTCACCCAGCTAAAAGAGCGACTTTCACACTTGACATTCCATGTGCTCTGTCCGTTGAGATGCGAGGACAAGACGAAATACGTGAGGATGGAATCTGGGCAGATTCTTTAAACACAATTTTCGTGCCTCGGTAACTAATTGGTCAGTTACACAACACAGAGGAGATGGGGCAAACATTCAAGTCAAATTAGGTAAATGTTCTGCTTACACATTTGAAGCGGACAATCAGTTTTTGTATGGTCAGATAACACAAATGTAAGGTAAAAACTACGCGATCAATAAACAAATAATGGACAATAATGCGTTTTTGGTTCAATCATTTTGGATGTTTGATGTTGATAAAAAATAGCCCTGTGAGTTATGACGCAATTTAAATTATGATATGCTCAGTTCGTAAATTCACTACTCGATGTATCAGTGAAATAACGTGCACTATTTCACCTTAAAATGATGTTTATATACCGTTCCGAGTCAGACAATTTTGTCGCCCGAATCTTACCTGCGTCCATTTTTGACCCGAAAAGTTTCGCGTGAAGTTTCAGATTTGTTAAACTTTTTGGCCAGATTCTGTGGCATTTTTACCCGTTTCGGTCTGTTGTTTAGTGCGGCTGAACACGACTATCCGTCAAAATTAAGACGATCGGAAACCAGTCATCAGGGATCTGTGTCTATGCCGAATTTGGGGAAAGTGGAATCCTGTGCGACCGAATGTGTTCGAGACTAGGAAAAAAAGTGGATTTAATTACACCAGAGGATTTGCGATCATTGTGTTGCCTTGGCAGATAATTGGTCTCGAATAATCCGGGACTGACTAGGTGCTACCACCATTGAGAAGAGGCCCACAAATGTAGGATCCAAAGACAATGTGGGCCTGAACGCAAAAAACCCAGGCTCTAAGCGCCAAGAAGAAACAGTTCAAAAGTGGAAATAAAAAGGAAGAGAAAAATTTTTAAGAAAGCGCTGAAGAACAAAATGAATCGGATTGCAGCTCAGAGCTCACAGCTCTAAAAGAGTGATGCGACTAGAGACGGACATACATTGTGTAAAAGAGGGAGGCTTACTGGGTAATAAAAAGAGAGGTTACTACTCTATAGCTGCTTGAGTTAGCGGGGGGCCAGCGACAACAAAACCCGAAGAGAATTGCATAGACGACGTCACGAACATATTTCGAATGGCTGGCCCATCTCCAAGGCCACATGTGCTCAAATCCCATTGGATAGATCTATGGCCAGGTGTGTATGTAGAGCAGCCAAGGGCCTCTCTAATGCAATTCCCAAGTTTGTACTGACAGGACCTCCTGCTTTTTTCGAGGGGGTACGACAACAACAATCAAATGGGCGCATAAGGGTCACATCCGACAAACCGTCATGTCTAGGACCGAATGTCAAGCCCAAAGTAGTGGCCACATGCCTAGAAAAAGCGAGTTTGAAAGACCTAAATTAGGGTTTTCCAAAGTAGACCAAGCTACCGAAATCCAGCGCACTGAAGAGTAGACGAAAACTGTGCTAGTGCATAGGACTACCCGTGGAAAACGGGACTTCATAAAGCCCGAAAGTCGGGGAACAGAAAAGCAAACACCACTGCTAGTGTACACTTTGAATCAGGAACAGAAACTATTTCGACAAGCAAATGTAATTCAAACATGGAAGTAGAATAGACAAAACACTCAGGGTAATGTTGCAGCTAGCTCTCCGCTGAACCGAGAAGCGACAGCAGTTCGACTTGACAACAGACTAGACCGAGATAATTTGGATTTTAGGCTGACTTTTAGCGGAATCCGACGGTTTCTTCAGCAGGCTTCCTGAAACCTGGAGGAGACAGTCTCAGGGGTCCCATTCAGAACAAAAACCAGGTGCCCCTTGAACACTACGTCTGAGAACAACACACACAGTAAACGAACATTGAACGTTTGCAAGTGGACCAACGCTTAAAGCATTCGAAGGAAATGGGTGAAATAACCACCAGGACTACGGGATTTGACGTAATTGCCACCACAGAGACTTGGGGCAACAATAAACTCTAGGAAATACGTATAATGGACCATACAATATACAAGCAACATTGAATAAAAGGTAGGCAAGGAGGCGTAGCCATGGATGTGCACATGGACCTCAGGAACTTGGTGGAGCCGTTCACAATACACTCCACGAACGTAAAGGTGACCTCAAATTTCATCAAGTTTCTAAATAATGCATTATGTATTGTTTGTGAATGCAGATCCCTACCTGAGGATATCAAGGAAGATACTGACCTGTTGAGTCCGATACAGGCAGTGTTAACCCGAAATAAGGTAGTTGTACCATTAGGGACTTCAACTCTCCCGATTACAACTGGGAAAAGGGGAATTGCTTTCAGGATACTCCATAAGACAGTATTACAATTTCTCCTTTCACAAGGTCTGACTCAAAAGGTAAGTCAGGACACTAGACACACACTAGATCAGTGCCATGATCATAGAAGAAAGGTGGGCAATCACAAAGGATGGACTAATAAGGCTGACGAATGAGTTAGTCTGCCTTAAGATCGTCGAAAGCAATTGTCACCCACCACGGTGGCAACCAAAAATAAAGTAAGCCAAAAGAACTTACAAGAAGTTCATCGTACTCATCAATCGTACAAAAGCCACAGACAAGGGCGCGATAAGGTGTAAGTGCCCCAACGAAAACTGCAGTAGTTGTTTGAGAGAGGAACATCAAAACAAAGCATGAGGAGTACGACAAATGTACGCAGTTCAAGGAAGAAACTCACAGATTGCGTGGCCGCGGTAGAATGACTGAACGGGAACCAAGCGCTGACCGAATCCGAAAAGTTAGATGTCGAAATGAAAATTTTCAAGGGTATTTTCCGTTCCCAAGATGAGACCCATGTCAAGTTGGGAACCTATGAAACTGCTCAGACTCCGCAACTCCTCAGAGAGGAGGAAGTGCCTGTCGAATGGAAAACTGTGACTATAGTGGGAATATTTAGGAGTGGACCTAGGCACAAACAAGAAAACGACAGGCCGGTGTGCCTAACTAGTATCTTATGCAAGTGCCTGGAGAGAATCATCCGAAAGTATACATGCGAGCACCTAATGAATCATAGTGCTTTTTCAGCAGCACAGTAAGGATTCATAGTAAGAAAGTCTTGTCTGACAAATCGCTTGCTTTTTTGGGTGAGATAACGGAACGATTAGACGAAGATATCCAGGTAGAAGTCTGCTACATGGATTTCAGCAAGGGTTTTGACGCATTTAAACATAGCCATTTGGATTATACAATGACAGCATTAGAAATAACAGGAAAGGATAATACCTTGGTAAACAACTTTCTCTGGGAGAGGACGGTTGCTGTTAGGATTGGAGGATATGTGACAGTTCCCGCTGAGATGCTAAGTGGTGTTTCCAAAGGTCCACACTATTCCTCATGTTCATCAACGAACTAGCAACGAGCGTGTGCAAACCATGATATACTTTCGCTGATGATGTCGAAGTAGAAGGTGTAGACCTAGAGGAGGACATCGAAGGACTCAAAACCCGGTCACGTAAGTGGAACCATCCACTGCCATGGCCAAATATCAGAGGCTGATCTCTGAAGGAAAACATGGAGGGGGTGAAATGAATGATATAAAGTAGGTTTCCCGTACCAGACAGCTGGGTGTAACCGTTAGAAGCAACTTCCAACCATCCAGACACTGCATAACCGTAGCGAATAGGACCGGAGGAGGGCTGTTTAGTCTCAGGTCAGCCATATCTTGCAGAGAATTCAAATTGTTTAGGTGCCTGTACGCGGCTATCGTAAGACCGCACATGAAGTATCTTGTTCCAGCCCGGACGGTGCTTTTACAAAAGAATATAAATTACCAAGATGTTGGCTGACCAAAGGCACACAAACTGTGACGACGGACTCCATAACCTTAGCACTTTCTCTCTCAGTCGCCGGCGCACGAGCGGTGATCTAGCTAAGGGGTTCAAAATAGTGAAGGGTCATTCAGGCGTAAAACGTGAGGAACTCTTCACTCATTTTGAAAAATTAGACCGTAAGTAACCATTCAGAATCATATTAATTTGGTCTGCGTACCGGAATGTTAGGATCTTGTGTACATGTTCAAACATGTGTATGAAAATTTCTGCCACAAATTTATACTGTAAAAACTATTGTGCCATGTGTAATTGCTACCTTCGTTTCCTTGGCAATTATGCTCGCTAAGTTTGATGATGAATGTCTTATTAATGAAATCAATCCCGTTCTTACAATTTCTAATGCTTACTGGTTACAACAACTTAGATAATAGATCCTATAAGCAATCATGTACTATCTCTGCCTTTCTCCTTAAGTATACATATATATATATATATATCTGGACTAAACAAGTTTCTAAGTGAACCCCCAAATGCTGTTGTTTTCCTGCAGCTTATGTTTAGGTTGCTACAAGTCCAGACCATCTGAATGATTCCTGATATTAAGAGACTTAAGTAATATAACAGCGTTTCATTAATTCGAAACAATTTGGTCAAATATAATTCCATGGTGCATTTTAGTGAAGATGAATTCCATTCTTATCTGTGTTTTATCCCCTGTTAATCTTCAGCAATGCGGACATTTGGACTAGCCTTACACATTACAAATCTAATGACTGTCCCACGAAGTTGGACAGGAAGATAATTCTAATACTGAGTGTAAACTTTATACACTCTTATCGATCCTTATTGTAGAAATTAAGGAGTTATATGTGATATGTAAAACGATGCACACGACCTTCATTCTTTGATGACCTGACCTGACTTCGATGGATTTTCAGTCGACTTATGTACGTCGAATCTGCCGTAGCAGCCCCATGGCTGGGGAAGAGAATTAGCCTCCCATATTTCAATCATTTTTGAAAAACGACTTGCGAATTTCCTCCTGTTTAGAGATACGGAGGGAAAATCGTTTGAAATGTAATGTTAACGTTAGACAGAGTGTAGACAGACTTCACGATCTGTCATTTTGCACGTGTTACGCATTCTAAGCTGGTATCACTCCTTTATCATCCACTTGTCAGCGTCTATCAATGTGATCAATCATGCTAGGGGCACAATCAAAACGGCCGTTGGCATGATCTCGCTGTGTGTGTCAGTGTCTCCACGTATCCGTCATTAGTCAAAGAACTAACTAGTCGGGCCTAGAAGATTTACGGTTATGGTTGTGAGGGTGTGGATGTGTTTAGGCTTGCTTAACGGACCAGACAGTTGTACCCCCCGGGTATATTTTTGTTGTTGTTACGACGACAAACCTAGCGTATTTGGAATAGGATCAATATTCACAAGTTTGGAGAGTGTGGAAATAGAGTTTACGCGGAAACTACTGCAAAAAATACCCGGTATGATTAGTATCGGGATATCGTAACCGGCCATTCTGTTCCGTAATGCAGTTCAATGGGCAAGGCTGCCGTGATTAGGTTCGGTATTTCATTTAATGAAAAAAGAAAAATCGTCTGAAGCAAGTCTCAGCATCCAAGAGCAAGGACAACGACGGTGTAACAGTTATATGTAATGAAGTAGTGGAAAGTCTTCAACCCTTAGAAAACAAACTGATTCAGTGTTTCCGAAAAGGAATTTTAATCTGCAGCAGTGAGCATGCAGAAGAAAAATCTACCGGAAGCTTACAACCGGTTTTGCGACTATAATCGCTGAACAGATTTACCTGCCCGGTCACCACTTGTCAACCCATTTTTGTACTTGGACACTTCAAATTACAGTCCCCACAGTGATCTCACCCTGATGGCAGGAGTATCAGAGGACCAACTGCTTTTATTCTGGGATCAAATCTTTGGTCGCTAGGAGTTTTATGTGAGTCGAGCGCCGTATATCTATGTTCAAACTGAACTGCTGCATCCGTTGCAGGACTAGGAACGGTGAGGACGTCTAAAATCTCCTACTTGGAGAGCACAATTTCATTCGAATCCTCTTACGGTTGGTTGTTCCTGTGCGATGTCCCTTTTCGCAAGGGTCCAGATCAGAATATTTATCAAATGGGATCACAGCTGAACTGATATCAGACTGAGAATAATGCCAAGAGGTGAGCAAGCTTGTTTTCAATGTTTCGCTATCGTACCTTTAAATATGACTAATATCAAAGGGGATAAGGAAATATACTTGTTAAAACAGGTGAATGAATCAAGGCTCGCAAAAGAAAGGGTTCACACTTTATCCAGATCTAACATTGGACCAGAAGCATTGAAGTGATTAGCTTAATTAATTTCCCTTGGCTAGATGGGCCAGATGAACTTTAGGGTTTGAATGAATTGTTTCTGGGTGCATAACGGGGGATCATATAATCAAATACTATTAGCTCCTGTAATTGACAGAACCAGACACTTAAGTAAACTTGAATGTCTCCACGAGAATTTGAATATCGGACGGAACTCTTTGGTCACACTCATCGACGCTCCCTGTTAAACCTGCCGAAAAGATGCCTTCTGCCTGGCAGCGGTGGCCCAGCGGACAAGGTCGTGACCTTCGGGCATGAAGGTCGCGGGTTCGAGTCCTCCCACCGCCGGTCAGCTTCTCATCTTGGTAGCCCTCTGTTGGCAGCGACCCCCTTCCTGAAATATGATGTGCATTGATATTTCATTGATAAAGGGAGTAAAAGATAAAAGATCATCGTCGTCTAAAAGGAAAAAAGACATTAGGTTTTCCTTACATCAAACCACGGTTCGATTGACCGCACTCAAGTTATTGCTTCTAAATTAAATGACGTTAGGATTCAGCAACTGTTTCTTGACTATTGGATTTAGAAGCTTTTGAAGGGATTTTGTTGGCAATGATGTTCTCGGGTATCCGTACAAAAAAATGTTAACAGGGCGTTAGATTTGCGAAAATGATAGAGGATCGATGGAACGAGATGTACTTTTGCATACATGAACAAGGATTCATTGGTAAGGAGTAAAAGTACCGGGATATTTTTTTATATCTAACACCTTCTTAACGGCTAGTTTAAGAATTGGACATTGAAACAAATGCCACTATCACGAACGAAACTCTTTCTTGCCGGCCGTTCTTCTTTCCAGGCTGTGTTTGCGTGAATGGAACTGTGACAATAGATCTGTGTCAGAATATGTTTGATCGACCGTGAAATATGTCAGTATCAGTAAGGGCATACTATTTGTATTGCACATTTTAGACTTTTACGAAAACAGATGTGTGTGTGTGTGTCAAAAATGGTTATACTTATCACTTTGCCAGAAATGTGACTAGCCCTGAAACGTTTCTGGGACGGTCGTCTCAGATATGATTTCGGTTGGTTAGGCTATTTGCCAAATAAGGGATAGTAGACTTCCTACAGATATTAACTCGACAAGGTATGGGACGAAAAGTTGAACGTTTGGGAATATGGGACAGATAATTGGATAGATTATCGTGTAGAGAACGCGGAATGAAGGAGTGAGAGGGGAGTGTGAAATTGTAGGCTAAGTGTAAATATTTCACAAGCAAACAAATGATAATCACACTAGCCGATGACTAAATCGAAGGATACACGATCGATAACTAGCAATACCTGGAGAAGGATTTTAGTTCATCTTCGGCAAATCTGTAACAGTAACAGGATAAGAATAAAGAAGGATAGGAACAAGCAAATTTTTTGAACAAACTGCCTCAACTCGGAATTCCGAAGCTTGGTCATTTGAAACGATCCTCCTGGACAGTTTTCTGCGGGGCAATAGAAATGAGACAACTAGCTGAGAGTTTTCTCGATATTGACCGCGTAAATTCTCACGGAATCTTTTCTGGCAAGGTGTGTACAGTATCAGAAAGATTTGCAAAATTTAGGATTTAAACCAAGTCCAATAGAAAAGTTATAATTGGAAGCAAAGTCCCAGAAAATAAACTGTGATAGCGTACATATTCCGATCCTATCCCGCAAACGGCCTGCTCAAACAAATGACAAACATGAATCACTCCCAAATTTTTAACCAATGGGTTTGATATTTTCCCACCCGGTTGGACGTACTACGTTCTGTTACTTAAAGCGCCATCAGACAGCTACGCTAAAAAGGGTCTGAGACAACCAAGTTTGTGAAACAGTAGAGAACGTGGGATCGAATCGAATGCAAATAAACAGTCCAAGAAAGTCCATCGTTCAGGTGTTATCGACATTATCGACGGCTGGCAAATGAGGTTGACAAACAGAGTGACGATGTCCGAAATGGACCTGCTTGGTTTATAAATAAATTGGGAGGGATCCTCGGGAATATTCAGAGATGAAGTTTGGTTTTCAAGCAAAACATGCTTTGTCAGTTTGCGATAGTAGAACGTTGGGGAAATGTGGCAGAAGCTTTCGGATAAGAGCAGTGAAACTGCCAGTTTTCGGAATATAAACAACGCTGATGGCTTTCCAGAAATCGGGAATAAAAATATAACCTTAGTGATTAGTCAATCAGAGGAGTGAAAGAATTACATAGAACCGTGACATCATGCCGCAGCAGTGGTGAATATAGCCTGTCAGGACCTAACCTGTGATTAATTTATTTGTGTCGTTTCATCTCAGTCTGCGTAACCGTTAGCTGTGCACCAAAATTCTCTAATTTTCGTCACTACTTCACGTGACCAACTAACTATTGGAAAGAGATAAAACAAGGAATAGTGAAAGATCGACTCTGAAATAGCAAGTTAAGCAGCTATGTAGAAAAAAACGACTTAGCATGCAAGAACGACACTGGCTGCGACAGTGAACAAGACCATCCATTGTCTTCAACCGTCAATTGCGGTTGTCTCGTATGTCCCAACCTGGTAGTCTGACTGCACTTACGTGAACAAGTCAACAGGCTAAAGTTTTCATACTTTTCCCCATATCAGCGACTGGAGACATCTAGCCATCTTCCAACTATTTCCTGCCTTGGAGAACGGCGTACAACAGGGCAGCCTTTCTGATGACATACGCAATATATATCCCGTGTTGAGCGAGGAAGCCTGAACATCTCTAATTATAACAACGAGTAGTTGGTGTACCACCTCGCCAAGCAGATGTCACCGGGATGTCATTAAAAGAATGAATGAAGGCTTGATTAGTTCTCTTGATGTTTATGGGACTACTCACTGACTTATTTTTCTTCCCACATATGAGTCGAACGCGTTGCCATAGAGGTTTACTGTTGATTCCCAAACGTCGTGTCAATGTGTTTAATTTCTGCATTCACTGGAGTGAAGATAATACCCAACTCGTGGACTGTTCTGAGATCCGTGGGAGCATTCCTCTCATCTCCCTATGAATTTCGATAGTTGGGAGGAGATACCACCAGTACCGACAAAAACGATGTCGATGGTGAAGCAAATATCGGACTCGCGTTGACCGCCTCTATGACAAATTGTAGTATCATTAAAAAGGTGCCGAAAATAATGTAAGAAGTGCGAAAAAGTGAATTTTTGCAGAAGAATGATAATGTCACATGGTAAATGATGAAGGCGAAGTTCGATTTCGTTCGTTTGATTCAACGTATGAAAGGCCGACCGTGAATATACCTTAGACTTTCGTGCAAGCAGACATCAGCTGCCGGTTGAGGTAGGTGCACGTGGTTTGATGGCAAATAATTAGGGATGACTAGAGATAGTTACATCTAAAACAGAGTTACTTCTGGATGGAGGAGATCAGAATTCGTACTGAGCATCGGTGTCCGGACCTGTGTGTAATCATCCACTAGATAAATTATCCTCAAGCAGTGAAACAAGAAATGTCAACAAGGAGTAGTGAAAAGGTTAAATACTGGGCTGTGAAGAAAACTCAACTACACAAAGGTTCGTGATTATTGAACCCTATAGCAAGGAAACTCTTGAAGATACTGAATGATGAAACGGATATTTACGTTTGGAATGCATAAATAACTTCAGACTTGCCAGACTGGTAAGAGGAGATGTACGTTGCTGCATTGCCTCCTCTTTCCAGAACCTCTGTCATACCGGCATAGTTTGAAGTCCTCGATCATTTACGTAGCGAGTCCGTAACTTCCAGGTTGGGTCAGAATCCTTTAGAAAGGTGCCGAAATGATAAGCATACATTTAAGAACGATGGAAGAGAGATTGTTCCTGCATTTTTGTTAATCAGGGACAGATGTTGGGACCGAAATATGTCGCAATGGATCTTTTGACCAGAGGGATGCATATAAGAGCTACCTGTTAACTGGCACTCATGCTTCTGAATGGAAAAATGGTCCTCGACGTGAAAAAGAACGTGAAACTATTGGAGTATAAAAACTGATCGAAGCCAACTTAATACAAAACAATTGGGATATCGTCGACACCGAATTGTAGCCCCGCCAAAGGGTGGTTATTTTGTAATGGTCTATCGCAGTCCGCACAGACGTGTAACGTCAAACCAAAACGCACGATCTCCCCATGTACTCCGGATTTTTGTGACCATACCTCTTTTTTCGATCACACGTCGTTCTCTACCTCGTTTGTTGTTCTGCTGGAACTCAACGCTTTCATCACCCGCTTGTTGATATGTGTACTTTTAAACTGGATCGTATTTCCACTAAAGTGCATCCAGGGTCCAGTGGCCTTCAAGTTAACTCTGAACCATCAGTCTGTCCAACTCATGCGTTGACGTCAATTTCCGTGCACCTTACGTCCCACGGTTTTTTTGTTTCTGTTTTATTTCACGTTGGCACTAGGATGGATTTTTGGGTTTTTTTCATGTGGAGGTGATCGAGTTTCACCTCTGCTTTTGATGCGTGGCCTTTGGTCTTCCGTTTTGCACGCATTTCAAACCCCATCCACATGGCAGTCTAGGCCAGACGGGAGTACGAACGCTGGATTCACTAATGCTACTTCCCGTATGAATGACCCCGTGCTCTTTTCCCTGATTGGTCAGTTCGCCTCGTGATAATATCCGATTTTCTTCTTACACTGTCAACTCGGTCCCATATCGCTTGGCCTACCCTCCCCATTTTTTAAGCATGAACCGCCTGATATCGATTCTCGATCTATTATAATTGAACTAGGCTACAAATTTGAGATATATTGTTTGCCTACTGAAATGATCGTTCTCCCAAGTACCGGCCGATGACTCATACGTCTTTCTGGCTTAGGGATTGCGTGTGCCATGCGCGAGTTGGTCAATAACTGGATAACAGGTCGGTTATAATCACTCTCGTTGTGCTCTGTCAATAAATTTTGTCATTCCAGCATTACGCCACATTTACGGAAAAAAATTACCGATTTTACGACCTGACTGAACAAACTCCCACAGTGTTGGAATTCTCGGAGTAGTCTAAACTGGACTATCATATTTTTAGACATTTACTTTCCTTATTCATGAAACGAGAGTGTACATCACCTTCCAAGAAAGGAGCCGCGGCCAGCAGAGGGCCGCCAAGTGGGGAAGTTGACCGACGGTAGGAGGACTCGAATCCGCGACCTTCACGTCCGGACGTCACGACCTTATCCGTTTGGCCACTGCCGGCCAACTAAGTAAGCTAAATCATCCTGCGAAGAAATCGGGTGACTAGGATGAATGTGTTACGAGAACAATTATCAAACTAAAAGCACGCGGTCCCTGAGTCCAAATTCGTGAATTCACAGTTCCTAACGTTTTAGTCCCTCGATTGGATTGATATTATTAATAATATCGATCCAACAACATATCATAGCTCAGCTTCAACTGGGAAATGAAAGCATAGGAAAGATTTGCACTTAATTTGAGGCATATGAGAATAAATTTTGTACTTCCTATATCAGAAACAAATGTATGTCCGATACCCTTGGGAGAAGGGAACGTGTGCGTAAAACAAAAAATGTTCTTTTTTGTCACAAATAAAACAGTCAAATTGACCAGACACCATTTTCAACTGTGGGGTTTTCCAACGTCCGCAGCATGGTTGATTTTTAGCAAGTTCGATAGAAAAGCGATGTTCAAAGTGGTTACGCCTTGGTAACCACGATATTCATTCCTTCTAACCGTAAACCTGAACCGTTTTCACGTTTTCACGTACCGGTTTCATGGAGCTAATCTTTCCAAAAGAATGGACATTTAACTGATCTACAAAGAAAATAAAAAACACGTAAATGTAAATGACCACAAGAAAAATGCAAATGCTGATGGGCAACCTGGCATTGTCATTTTCAGCTATCACGAAACTTCGCGTCTGTTGATTCACGAGATCCGGTCGAACGGAACGGAATGCCTTTTTTAAGTGGCTTCGTGCTGCTTTTTAAACCGTAATACCAGCCAGAAATGTTTTTACTCTTCAATGCTCGATTCGTTCCAATCACCCGGTGTTGACAAAGCACGGTTTGATTTATCTTCGTACCGACGCCATCTAATCGGTGACTACTGAACAGTGCACTGTAACAGTAATTTGGTGCATACGACTTTGTTTTTAGAAATTCAGACACGAATGAGTTACATTTTCCAACTGATGAATAATCTAAATTTAGCTGGCCTCGACTAAAGTTCATTTTTCCACCTCAGAAATAAGTCATCCTAAGACCTGTCTTTTCTCAAAAGGTCAAACTCATGGCTAAGTATGGAAAAGCAGACTTTTCACCCGGGATGTGGCTAGCCTTTTCAATGAAAGTGGGAGGAATTTTTTTCGCTATCGCGAATGATATGATCTTGAGCACACACCGTTTTTGATAAATGTGATTCGCCAACGTTTCGACTACCGTGGATAGTCTTTCTTAAGGCAAGTTTTACAATCAAATAAAATGAAGAGAAAACTGGCCTGTTGTACTCTTGAGGTCTTGAACAAGAAATCAAATTTGAAAGTGTTCAAAAAAACATGTGCAAAAGTCTGGACCGTGAAATCACGTTCAACTCTGTCATGCCAACTGAATGTGTATTGTAATTACACGCATTCAACACTGTTTGTAATCCCGTTTTAGAAATCTATAAGCAGAAGAGAACAAGCAAGACGTCCGACTGGGCAGGCAATCGAGCGCATTGTCGCACACAAGCGTAGTGCACTGCCACAGAACTGTGATTGAACAACAGTATTATAAGTTATCTTGAAATAAAGGAGCCGAATATTAACCCAGTTCTGTAAGTTCGGAATGCCATCGACTTGTCAGTTGAACCCCCTAATCGCAAGATTTAATCTCCAAATCGGTTGACAACACTTCACAAGATAATCAGTGACAAGAGTGAAAGACAAGCCGAGGCGATAACCATTCACTGCTATCCAATAGACCCTGTGACAGCGACGAAGAGAAAACTCTAACGTGTTCTTTGCTAAACAGTTTACTACAATTAATGCATCCGATATGAATTAGGGTTCTATCGGTTTCGATTCTACCAACTACTCAGTTATTATGACCAAACACGTTGAACCTAACAGTTCGAACAATGAAGCATTTCGTGCACTTCTCTCGTTGAATGAAAGGCGAATTATGCCCCGTGCTCACTGGTCGGTTAGAACATACCATCAGTCGAAAATTGATTGGACAGCAGACAAATAACCAATCGGCCTAAACACATTCATATATGATCACCCATCAATGTGATTATATGCGCCAATACAACAGACTAAACTAGAATGGTGTGTCCGGCGTTATGGATTGAGGAATTCGAAAGAAACGTTTTCTGTTTTTTTTTGGAAAGGAAAAATTAGAATCACGATTTTGCACGGTTTACGTCTGGGTTAGTTCCGTTGCATCCGTGTGCAGTGGAACAGTTAAAGTCACAGTTTATGCAGAAGCGGTAACATGATACAATTGCGCATATGTGTGTCGCACCACGGCAAATACAAAATCGCATATATGTCTTTCTTTTTTTCCCCTAGGGCTAGTTTCCTCCGGTTAATTGCTATCTCTTTGACCAATTTAATCTGCTTCGTATTTTCGTCGTAAAAAGCTTGTTCTTTGTGCAGTATATTGTGCATTTGATTGTAAAACTTGCCTTGAGAAAGACTACCCACGGTAGTTGAAATGTTGGCTTATTAAATCTATCAACAACGCGGTGTTATTAATATTATATCATTCACAATAAAAACCAATACATGGAGCATCGATTTTTCGACACACTCCTTATGTCATTTAAGATGACATGTTTATCAATAAATGTATCCTGATATCCGATCACTTGCGGCACTGTTCGTTTCAGAATGACCTCATCAGCGGGTCTGTCATCCTTTTCTATCCGTCCTATTCGGCTGAGAAAAATGCGAACTAATCAGCGCTAATGTTCACGGGAATTTCTCGAGGGTAGAGTTGGTCTCTATGGATGCACCTGATTTGTGTGATTTCAGTATGTCATACACTCGTGAAAATTGGCACATCTCTCTTGCCAGTTTACCAATTAAACTTTCATTAGTTAAATGAGTTTCTTCGTGGAGCTGTACCACAAATCTTACTTTTGTTGTTTTATTTGGGTCATCTTAATTTTTGTTCCCGTGTGAATCTGTTGGTGCCAATCGGAATTTGCTGTATTTTGGCCTCACGATCGGATTTACCAATTAGAACGATCACCGATCTCTCCATCCAGGCGCGGAATGACTGACCAGCTGATCAGTGAAGGCCACTCGGAACCTAGGGATGCATCTTCCCGACCGAGTCGATGATATTGGGCTTTCTAAGTACACGACATTAATTTGTATCCAGCTCTCAAGTAAGACATAATGGTTTCTAGTTTTTTATGCATATATTCGAACTGTGCTTGTGTTCACTTCCACCGGTCTTGTTGACCGACAAATCTCGCACGATAGACATCCATTCTCCCTATTCGCTTGAGTTTCATCCAGACGACTGTGGTTGGACTGAAAGTCAGAGTCTGATCTGAGCGTTTGTCAGCTAATTTGGAAATTTCTTACTGGTCACTTCTCTGCTTTTACGAACGAGAGTTGTTACAAAGTTTGTCCTATCAACTAGGTACGCAATTTAACTCGTCTGAGGTGGGTGGCCGTTCGGGCAACAGAGGTTGTAACAAATCTAGTTGTGTCTCGGATGCATCAATCTGGAAAAGTGTAATTTAATGTAAATTCCTTTTTGAGACACACAGATCGTTTGAAGCCATCGGTTTTCAGATACCGAGGGAATGTGAATTCCTTGATAGGGTTATGCACCGCAAACCAATCAGAGTAAGCCTCACAACTCATTTGCGTTCCACTTTTACAACTTCGTAATCCAACGACCCAACGCAATTCTTCCAGGAAGAAATTTGTAAAAGTCCTGGTAAGGACCCACCAAAGAGGCCAGATAGAGTAGCCGTTTTTTGACTATTGTTGCAAATCATTCCTAGTCATATTCAAGTTTGATCAATTCAAGACTGGTCACTTCAAGTCAAGTCAAATCAAGCCAAGTCAAGTCAGGCCAAGTTAGGCCAGCAAACGTTTTCATACAGTTGGAAAGGATTCAGCAGCTGACAAACATGGAAACTGTTTAATGAGAAATATCACTATTCCGATGATAGTTAAGGCGTGAGTGGATCACTAAGATGACAGTAATTGCCAGTTAAGGTGAGCTATATCATCGGCAAATGTATAGTCATAGGCAAAATAGAGACAAACAATGTTAGATTTGAGACTTTTTCATTTATGGACAGGTGCTACTATTAAGAGCGCTGTCTTCTTGTTTCCAATGAAGTGATATACAACTTGGAAAAACATTCGATGGGTACAGCTGTTTCTGTCAGACAAAATTCGACTAGTCAGTTACCAGTGGGCCCAAAAATGCCTTCTGAGGATAAGACCATTAGGCATCAGGCTACTAAAGTTGACCCCAAATGAAGGTAGTTTCTTTGACTTGATGATAATATCCAGAATGATTACCTTCCAACCCGAGAAAATTTCAAAGAGCTGATGGGGAAAAATATAGAACTTTATTAATAGGAAATAATTACCTTGAAATCATAAGTTGCTTTGTACCGATATTTGGCTTAGTTACTTCTAAACACGTGAAATAACCCACGTCAAACACCACGTGAATTTATCTACTTTTATCTTTTATCGTTTACTCCCATTATTATTGAAATAACAATGCACATTTTTTCAGGAAGGGAGCCTTGCCCAGCAAAGGGTCGCCAAGTGGGGAAGTTGGCCGACGGTGGCTGGATTCGAACCCGTGACCTTCACGTGCAAACGCCACGACCTTAACCGCTTGGCCACCGCCGGTTAGTGAAGTGCCCACAGCCCATATGGTAACGTTACCGAACTGTCTGGACCTGACATTCTGACGTGTATGTGGTCATGGAAAGGTCTTCGCTAGGACTGAGTGAACTGAGGTCTGACAAAAAACTGATGAAAGTCGAATTCTATGCTGTTGTACGCTTATGCCTCGCCCAAACCGGACAGCGTAGCCAAGGTTGGGATGCATCGGGATTGCACAAAATCTGTTGTTACGATTGGATTGTTTTGCAATTTGCTGACTGGTTTTACTACTTCAATTTCCTGTGTTACAATCTGCACATTGAAAGTTTGCCTGAACGATATTTTCAAGTCAGCAGCCGGCGGTGGCCAAACGGATAAGATCTCGGCGTTTGGACGTCAAGGTCGCGGGTTACAAACCTCCCACCGCCGGGCAACTTCTCCACTTGGCGGCCCTCTGCTGGCCGCGGCCCCTTTCCTGAAAAATGATGTACACTCTTGTTTCATTAATAAAGGAAGTAAAAGATAAAAGATAAAAGATCAGTGTATCATAACTACATTTGTGTTACTGCAGTCCACGAAAACAACTACACCATATGCCACATTATTCCCGAATCATGTCAAAATTTTTGGGAAATGTACCGGAACTATTCGGAAATGTCAATCTACCGAATTAGTTAGATTGCGCTTGCAGGGACCTGAAGCGAATTTTATCTCCTAAGGGCAAATTCGTGCTTAAGATGTACCGATTGCCTATGTATTGCTCCACCGACTGCGTGAAGGTGCACTCCTGAGAAGTCTTGCGAGACAGGGCCATGTTCTTGCCAAATTCCGAGTATTTTTGACATAAATCCGAATAATTTTGGTTCAATTCAGAAAAAGTGCCAGAAATATTATAGTTCGGACAACAGAATGTCAAATTTCGTCGCCCTGAATTTCTCAGCTCAACAGGGACTTCACAAGAACCGGGCGGAATTGTTAGAATTTCTCGCCACATATTTCATTGTCCACTAGGGCATCAGAACAAAGTAGAACCTTTAATGACTTTAAGGTCAGTGCAAGTTTGTAGGTGATTTTAGTTGATATATATCTACATGGTGCAATGTGACGCCTAGATACTCAGAAACTGGATTGAAGCGGTGAAGTTCATTTGAACTTACTCGGCACCCTTGACCTGTTTCCTGTCTAAAAGCGTTCAAAATTTGGTAAGGACATGTTTGGCATTTGCAAAATATGACTTGCGTACATCTGCTCGAAAATCACCGATCCGTGCACCTTGCAACTCATATATGCTATCGCGCCTCCTTCGGGTAGATCACCTTTCCAACCGATATGAACGGGTGCCAAATAAACCAGTCATATAGCAAATGCAAATGGTTTTGACATTATTCCCAAGTTATTTAAGAAATGAGATCGTTTCTAAGGCTGACCTCATTCTACCTTGTAGCAAAGGGAATTTTTCGGATTAATCAATAGCCTGAACATCATAGGTGTGGTTACCTGTGTTGTTCCTCATTTCCAGTGTGCTTAAAATGAGTTTTCTTTGATGAATTTGGATAGAAAATTGAGTGTATTGATCTGATTGTTTGTGTACCATTTGGAGCAACAGTGAAAAAGTCAAAGCGAAAAGCGGTTACATCTGAAAGCAATTCAGACTGACACACAATGTTCCGTAAATCTTTTTTATGTGAAATGTACATTTTTTAGTTGAACCCGCGGTGTTCGCCCCACCCCCCACCTCCATCAGCCCTCACCAGAGGTTGGCTTATGATCGATTCGCCAAATGCTTATTAAATTTACAGACGATTTTTTTGGGAATAAATGATTCGATTTCACAAGCAAAGATTAGGTGGGTTAGAAAAAATAAAATACCGGTAGTATAGAAGCAGCTCTGGTGGTAAAGTCCTTCAAAGAGAATGAGAATGAATTCTGACTCGGTATCGATAAGATTGGATGAACTGCCCTTCCGTGAAGGAACTTGTTGGGTAAGTGACGCATGAAGTCTTGCATCTAACGCAGTGGAAACCAAGGCTGTTTGACCTAACTCAATTAATGACAAGTTAGAACAATGGAAACCGTGTTTAGTGAAGTCACTAGATCAAGATACTTACCAATACAAAATGCGTCCAGTTTAAACAAACATTCGGGTATGTCAAAATTCACCTCCGATTCCGAGTGCTCCAAATAGGACTTTCCGGTGCTCTGTCGAGTTCATGAATGAACAGGGTAAACACGGCCTATCGAAGATGTTTCTAGTGAAACAAACATCTCGGAAGAGGAGCTGGGCCCACAGAGCAGCCAAATACGTACGGATTTGAAACACTGGCAACGGAGCATGCTTGAACATGTATGTATGCACATGTATGGCACTAATACTCTGCAGGCGGCCTGACTAAAATTATGGCCTTGGATTCTAGAGTTCGGACCACGTCACAATACGACCTTTACATGTGTGCGGATGAGCAATCCGATAGATGTACCGATAAAGAGAGAAGAAGGAAGGGAGGGTGGGCCCGGTCAGCAAACACGAGCGGGTCAGATCAAATGCACTAGTGGTGCAGTTTCTTTTGTGTAGGTTCGTGATATGATTATCGTGATCAATATAGCATAAACGGAAGAACCATGTGGAGAGCAGGCACAGTACCAAGGTTTGCAAATAGGAGTGGGAGAAGTCAAATGTACAAGTTAAGTGGGTCCGTGTGTGTAGTCTCTTGATGACTGACGTGTGATTCTCTACAACCAACGAGGAAGAATGCCAAACGGATAGGTGCGGTCCGTGTAAAGAGTAAATCATGAGAGGCAGCAGCAAGAAACATTGATTCTCAGAGGGGGTAAACAAAAATGACGATGCTAGTGACTTGGATTACTATTATTATTGTTATTATTATTATTACTATTATTATTCGGGTGGTGCTTATGATGACGATTCGGATGGCGATAATGATGATGATGGTGATGACAGTGACTTGGATGATTTTGATGATGAGAATCGGTCGTTTGTTGATGTTTTATGGGGAACGTCCAGTGCAATATATCCATTTGTGTTGCTAATTTACCCATTTGGGATTTGTTCTTTTTGATAGTTATGGAGGCAATTATTGTTTTCGCCCTTCAGTCTAAAAAGGACATTGTATCAGGGCAAGGGCATCAAAACAAATGCATAGAAATGTTTGCTTATAGTGCACAAAAACTTATTTTGTTGCTTAGTTTTCAGGTTATATAAAATACTGGTTTTTGTTTTCGTGACTAAGCCATGTGGATAAGGTTTGGCAGGAATGGTTCAAGTGCAAACTAGTCACGTTAATATTGATTTTTAGTGTTTGTTTGTTTGTTTGTTTGTTCGTGTGTGTGTTTGAGGATGGGTGTGTATGTGCGTGTGTAAAAAAGAGGCTTTGTTCAGGCGATGTAGGCCAACTGATTTGTATTTCCGCAGGCCTAATCCATAGGCGCACAGAAGATGAATAATGAAGAAATTTCAGGCTTTGAATTTGGAGGTACTAATGTCATGTACTCAATACAGGATAAGAATATGAACACACTGGCTTATCTCATTCAGATCCTTTGATGGAAACTGGCCATTGCAAGTTCTTTGATCTGTCAATAATAATGTACGCTAATCCACGGAGTAGAGTCGGTCCAGGGCGAATGCGTGAACCATAGATGGTTAGGTCTGTAATTCCGAAAGATCACTCGGTTGTTTAAGAAAAAATAATTGCAAACGCGTACTTGTTAGTTTGGACGTGATTGGGCAAATCCAACATGCATTGCACTCGAGGATAGTGTTGACAAATAAATACATTATATATTATAAACGTGAAACGAAGATATAAACACACTTCGCTTGTAAAATACTTATTTTTGTTCACTAACTGGTGTGAACCTGACCTCGAAAGGATTAATGCATGCGGTGACGGTCGATTATCGTGCATTCCAAAATTTTCTTTCTGAATATTTCACACTTCTTATAATTTGCCGGATGTGGGATGTACAGTGCAGTAAGTCCAGTTAAGCGTCAGTGACCTTGGTTGCTTAGGTAAGATAGAGTGAAATATAGAAAGTGAAAATCTAACGAAACAAAGATTTGGCAGACTGGTTGAGTACGGTTTTTTGGATTTATCCGCAGACAAGCTCATGACTTCTAACTGGTTCGTGTGTTGAAAGATGGTGCTAATTTATCGAATATTCTAATGGTCGCTATACTCTTAGATTTGTCTGGAAATGACTTATTTGGTAACTTATCGCGGTCTGGAATTCGAGTATGTGCAAGTAATATCTGATGTGCTGAAGCGATAGATTAACCGGATAATTACATGCTGGGTAGCAGCGTCAAAATACTGGCATTTCAAATTCTATAAGACAAAAATAATTTGACTCACAAGCTCCTGGACGCACCTTGAAATGATCCAATCGATTAATGTTGGATTTCGCTGGCCCCATCGATCACCGGTGCTTATTAACTGTGCACTGCACGTTACATTTATCCCACTTTGCTACGACTAAACCTCACGTTGTTCTTCTCCTAGGGGACTCGCAAAAGCTTCACGTTTAAGGTATACAGACGGCTAAAACTGGATATAGACTGAATTTAAATAAGTGATGACAGACAACAAATTGCTGTTGCTAGGCTCATTGCGACGCTGACATTGTGAAACCATATATAGTTCTGAGTCACGCCATATATATATATATATATATCACTCTCAACAGCTGACGATGAAACCTTTGTGTTCTAAACGTCCAGTTCAGCCTTGACGTGAACTTGGAAACTGTCAACCGGAAGAAAAACATCCGTATATTAAAAGGCAGCTGAAGAATGTGAACTTTCCATCTACATATTACGATCACTACTTACTTATGACATGCCTTAGTTCATAGTTCTACTAGTGCCTTTGAACGCAGTCATCCGAACAAGGTCTTTGTTGTTTAAATCACGACGTTTTTTATCTGTATAATTAGTTGGAACTTGAACGTCTGACTGACAGACACGGAAACAGAAGCAGTTATTCTCTGGACTGAGGGACTCATTCGATTTGAGTTATCTCGAGTTTCCGTTCATATAATTGTTTTGCAAGAAGGTACAAAGCAAGACATGGATTGAATAGAAGAGTAGAATTTATGTAAAGATTAATTGTTGAGTCAATGGTGATTGTGGTCACGATTTTAGTCCGGAGTTCCGAACAAGCACCAGTATGTTCGTCACAATTGTTTCTTATCGGAAATACTATAGCCGATCATTCTGATGCGACACCCGAAAACCGAAAGTCAAAATTTGATAAAACCAATGAAATCCCTGAAGAGTGGCGATGAGGTATTTGGAAAGCGCAGTGTTGTACAAAGCCGCTGCTTTTGAGTGATCAAAGCCAAATTACTGCACCCTTTTTCTTTAGAAGAAAATATCACACAGCCGGCAGGTGACAACTTGAAGATAAATTTCGGAATAAAATCTATGCATTTTACTTTACTAAGCCTAAGCATCAATTGTCCTTTTCGATATACGTTTTGGAGTAGAAGCGCCAGCCGGTTTGGATTGAAAGAATGTTCAGCATATTTACCCGGGGGGTGGGGTTGAGGTTAGGGACCGAGAGTGTGAGACACGTGATAATCTGACGAAATTACTAGGTTGCATGATGCCAATCGTGACTAAAATGATATGAAAGTGACGACAACAATATCCTTTGCTTCTCCAGAAGATGAATAACAGTGTGACGGATGAATCATGCGTGTGGCTTCATTTAATACTTGGAAATGCGTCTGCGGCTGTTATAATTGGCGCTGCCCTGCTGAAAACCAGCGCATCTAGCCGCTACTTCAGGGGTCGAGTCCAGCCGCTACCAGCGCTTCCCGTGGAGACTTCTAGTGCGAACAGAGCCACAACGCCATCCATCGCACCGGAAGTACTGGATATGCGAAGCAGTCGTTGCGGCCGCAAGGTAAAGTATCCCGTTCCTTTTTCTGACTTCGTTACTATTTTCACATCAGTATGTTGAATACTGTTCCATTTGTAACTGCATAACTCTACTTAATAGGATAACACATGTTTGTCGCGATAATCTATGCGCCGGGGGACATGTCGCCCCCATTTTGCACCGACAAGGGCAGCACCGAAGGCTGTTAGGTGTCCGCCACCAAGTCGAACATCCGCCGGTGCAAACAAACATCGTTCCCACGAGTGTTTTATTGCCTCACTCTCTCTCAGAAGAGCCCCAGGACCGAGATGGCTTCACTGACTTCGGCACGACAACCATCGTTCCAATGGTCGACGTCATGCAAGCATCATAGGACAAAGAAAACCCGAGGTCAAACCCTCGTCTTCAACCCCGTCTGGCGAATATTCCGGAAGAGGATGAGAACCGTGATTGTGGGACGCGGTCAGATCTACCGTATTGACCGGCGCACATCGGGCGGGCAGCTCGGGTGCAGTTAGGACGGGGGGTCACACCACCTGCGTTCACCTCCTAATTGTGTTTTTCAGGTCAGCTCCCAACAAACAACACCCACGGGACCATCAAAAGCACGGTGAATTTTCCATTGGCGATCGACGCCAAGGCTCCTAGAAATCCACCAGTTTCCAACTTGCTCTGTAAAGCCCCAAACGAAGCCTTTCTCCGACGGTCTTCTAGGAGGAGGCCCCTGTAGCGGAACATAGATTTGTTCCTCCAGATCGCTTGTTTAACTGAACATTGACCGCCCAGCGCGGACGCCATTTGCGGGTTGCACACGCAAGCTCCACTCACACATTCCTGTTAAAATATACTCAACCTTCCACCGCTTCCGACTGTCTTTTCGTTGTACCGGTCGAGTGTCTGGATTGCCAGTATTCCAATTGTACCAGGCCGAGTAAGAGTGACGCACAACTGGTCATAAAAGTTAAGGGTAAGCTAACGTAATACAGGATCTGCGCTATGACAAACGGTCTTACAGGTGGATTGCTGTGTGCCAGCGGCCCGTGGCCGTGCAAATCCCTGACAAATAAGTGCAACATCATGTGGTGAAGTTCAGCGAATCGTTCAGAGCCTGCCCAGTAGCCTAATGGCTAAGGCGTTTGGCTCAAATTCGTTCGTCCTTGTTCGGGTTCGGGTCCCAGTTCGGGAGCGGTGGATATGCACTGCTCATAATTCCTCACAAGTCGGATGAAACAGCTGTACAGTGCTTCCATGGATTCTTAATGGTGGGTTGAGCGATGATATCATATGGCCAGTTATTTCATAATATTATTAAGTTTTTACTCTTTTCTAAACTCTGAAAAGAAATCTAAGAGGAATATCAAATGTCAAATACCAGCTGATAGCGATATATGTTCATTTTGACTTCCTTACTATTGGCAGAGAAACAACGTATAGAACCACAAACTTTTCGATATAACTTAAGACCTGAGTGCGCTGAAGAGACCAAACACAAAGTGACAAGGTCAACGTCGACCACCCTATTGCTGCATCTGTTTAATGTACTCCCTCTTCCGCATTCCGCATTCGTTTCTGTAGAACGTGGGACTTTCTCCACCATACGCATTTCAAAACTTTCTCGTAAATCTAAAACACTGTCATCTAGTCCTGATTGCCTCCTGCCGGAAATTCTCAAGTATGATGCTGTTAAATCCCCCATTTCGATCACCAATTTGGCTAATGAATTTACATATCCGGATTTTGGGTTTCTGGCCTTTGACATTGACTAGCCATCATTCCGAATCCGCGATCTAGTACAATGACCCAGTTTCATCCCACGGCCTTTACCAAAAGTAGTGAGCTCTCCCGTATTTAAAAGCCAGTGAAATTATCAACTGACTCTTTCCTGCTCATACCTAAAATCAGAGGTCCACCGCAGATATGGCAACTTGTATCGTTTATTTCGTTGCTGAACCCCTCGTCAGGCCTTTTGTACACTTTTACTTCTTTTAATAATGAAGCGACAATGTACATCGCTTCCAGGAAGGAAGATGCGGTCAACAGAAGGCGGCCAAGATGGGAAGTTGACCAGCCGTGAGAAGATTCGAACTCACATCCTTAATGCTGAAACGCTGTGCTGTTGATCGCTTGACTTGCTTTATCTGCATTTATTTGGTCTGAATGCTTTCCTTGCTTATCTGTCTAGATATCGTTTTTGCTACATTAAATTCCAAAACCCTATCCAGTGTTGGTGATGTCAGGTATTTGGGTTTTAACTAAGATATCCATTTGGGATAGATGTGTCACGTACTGCATAACAGACTGAACTGCGAATTTCCCCTTTGCGAATAGGGGAACCAAGATGGTTTTGACTAGGACCGTAGACCGTCTTCCGATTTGCAATTCACCGTTTATTCTTGTTCATACTGTGTAGTTTGCGCGCAGCCTATCTTGGTCGCCTTAACTTGGACCTCAGCGTTCTTCACCGCGTACCGGCCGTTATTAGCCATCCTATATCCCTCTCCAGTGATGTTCATTTCAACTCGGCTGGATAGCCAACGCATTCAAGCTTGTTTAAACTTATCACAAAAGATACCAGTGGCTTCATACCATCCCGTAAAAATCGTCCCAGTACATCAATTCAATCAAATAAAAGTTTACCACGGTTCTTCTTGAGTAAACATCTACAAAACACCTTCTGTCCTATAGCTGGCCCACGTTCTAAACCGCGAAGATGGGAATATAAGCAGAATCACTTTTCTTAAATCTTGTCCTATAGTTTGTCCTCATATAATAGTTTTTATAAGATTTTAGCATCTATTATTCCATATTTCATTTGTTACATTCTTTTTTGTGCACGGATGTGTTGCTAAATGCGAAGGTAAGTATTTGTAAATTTCCATTATTACGGATGGGAATGCAAACACGGATACCTCCGTCTACCGGAACAGTACAAACCGAATTTTTTCTCATACTGCTAAATATACAAGTGCACAAATTGCGTACATTTTCACATTTTCATACGAAGACCTAGTCCAATCTATATTAGGTCTCAGGTTTTCTATACTGTCAGCAAAAGGAAAGTTGAATTTTTTTACCTCGATATTCTACCCTGCGTGATTGGCTTGTCTGGACTCACATCGGGATTAACAGACAGACCTAAATAAAGAAGGCAGACAGAAGCACGTGATTCCCTTCTCCCGCCTCGCTGTTATGCACACGTGACCAAAATCAGCAACGCCAACAGATCAAACGTAGACGTTCGTTCAGCATATTCTGACGTTGATCGGGTAAGACGCGACCTGCGCGTATGAGCACTTCATCAGTCGATTAACCGAGAAACAGGTACACCGTGCATTTTGGCACTTCATACTGAAATTGTGCTTGGTTAGACGTAGGCGATCGGAGTAGGAGAATTGACAAAATCTCGTAATTTCGTCTTACATACGAAGCTGCTGAATTTGGCGCTAGCCAAATTTTGTGAAGGCTTCACTGTAGGCGGAAAAATAAAGTCCCAATTCAAACGTGCATCTGGACTAGTCTGTGTATCCTGAGACTGATATCTGCAAATAAACTTCGTTTTTCGATTGATATTGAAAAATGTGGAAGAAAGAAATACGTACATACGCAGTCACGCACACACGCAAGTACATATGCACAATCTATGCCCCACACAAATGCAAACTAGACTCTCGGGTGGTAACTTAATTTTTTTGGCTCTTTTTTCTGTCTTTTGTTTTAATTCCTTTTTTTATTGGTAAAATCAATATACGTCATTTCCAGGAAGAAGAATGGCTTATAACATAAGACTGTCAAGAGGACAGGTAGACCGGAGACCGGAGGTTTCGAACCTGTGACCTTCAGTTTGAAATGTCTTGATGTTGATCGCCGGACTTTCGCCTGACCAAGCGGTAGTAAGAGAAATCAAGCTAACGCAAAAAAACGAAAAACACAGAGTAAATCAGAGGAATGATGCATCAAATGATGTGCTTTGCAGGAAAACGTATTCACCGAAAAGGTAGTTTTGTTGCTCGTAATATGTCATTACCAGTCGCCACATGGAAAGAAAGCACTAATTGTTTGGTCTCATCACTCGGACTGCATAGAGCCATTCAGGCAAGTGATAAAACTATATTGTCTGCATCGAACCGGTATTAGTTGGATAATTCGCCATTATGCGCAGAATATTCATTTAAGTATCCACAAAATCTCGAAGACTTCAGGCGATTCGCATCTGGAATGAATCGTTTGTCACACTTGATCGTCACCAGGGTGTAGTCACGTAGTCATTTCGTACCACAAACCTTTCGAAGCTGTGGTTAGAATTTTTCCGCCGCTGGACTCTGACCATCATGTACATCCAGACGGTCTGTCAAATTAAAATCCAAACCATGGTACAAGCTCCAAAGGAATCGTTTGGTACATGAGCACCTACTTGTTGCCAGTGTAGTGAGCTCTTTGGACATACAATAAACAGGTGCTCCGTACAGTTCCGTAAGTTGGAATTTTCTCGAACAGACAATGATGCAAATGACGTAGTTCGCATGCTTAATAGTTACACCCTGTCCAGATAAACCGGTCAATTAACGTGAGCTTAGTGTTCATGCAAATTCGTGAGTTCAGAAAGTCTCGAACAGTATTTGTGAACTGCCTTGTTGTGGCCGCAACAGAAGTGACAGCAATATGAATGCACAATTCTAGTCCATATTGATGGCAGCAACTTCAGTCATTTGTATTTAATCGTTACAGATGACGTTACTGAATGGACACGAATTTTGTCTCTTCAATATTCTGTTTGAGGACGACTGTGATTAGCGACAGTTTGGTGCCAAGGCTCAGTCACTTTACCGAGAGTCACGTCGAATACCATTCAACTCTTCAAGTTAGACATACCTGTGGTGGTGGTCGTATCCGGTGTGTCCAACTTTTTGTCCACGACTGATCGCATTTCTCTAAATATGTCAATTAATCTGCTCTGAGTGGCCATATTTACTCTCTTTTATCCCAAATACTACAGAGTGTTTTCTTGCAGTGTTCGATGCAATCTGTATAATCATAAACAGATAAACCAACTGCATTGTCTTAAGTCTGACCAAAATGGCTACGAACGAGGGCAAACACCCTCGCTGGTCTAGCTTGGTGGTGGCATATCCAGCCAAAATTTCCTCGAAGTCACGGTGTTTGCATGCACATATACACGTATCCATCCGCCCACTCACCCAGCCACACACACACACACACACTTGAAGATGGGGTCCTTTACTCAGTCAAATTTAAGTTGACCTTTGCTTACTAACGATTCTGCACATTCTAACTGAATGTGTGGAACGTTTTTCGCATTTCTGATCCACTTTGTTGAACCGTTACATCCTCCATGACTGATGAACCCTGAAATCCACCTGTGCCCGTGACCGTACATTTTAGTACACCCGTTTTAAAACCCTCATTGTTAGTAGGCATAAATCGATGGCAGGCAATTCTTTCAATTCTTCAGCAATCCCGTTTCCGTACTCTTTCTGACAGCCTATAATAAAACAAGCACGAGGCAGCGTTCCGGTTTTCTAATTTTTCCTCGCACCCACTTGGACTACCAGCAGCCTAAACGATGATAAATGTATTATATTGTATTGTATTATATTATATGCAATGCAATATGCCTACTTGGGTCTTGATACGTAGGTAGGTATCCGACACAAGTGCTAGTACCTAGACGGGTTCATTTCATTGTCCACGTCAACTCAAGTTAGTGCGCAGTTCAATAACTTTTTATAACAGCGCGTCAATTACGAGCCACACCAAACACTCGAAAAAGTTGCCTCCAATTCCCACCTCAGCCCCCTCTCCTCCACACACAAGAAGAAAACTAATACTCTCTGGCCTAAAATTAGCAAAATCGGTCTATTTGTATTAGTTACATAGAATCTCTGGACTTATTGGCCAATCGGTGTGTAGCATGTCACGACTGTTTCCTCTGTTCCATCCATTTCAACGTACCATTCATTCATTTGCCCTATTTGAATGTGGCCTTGATACTATGCTTTTTGACAAAATAAAAAATCCCCTGACAATCGGCCGGCAAAATGATAGGGTTAGAATGAGAGATATTAAATCGGCAAATTCAAGCTATACGAGAAGCCTGGAATGAGCTCCTGTAGCAGGGTGAACGAAAAGACAGACAATATACTTTCGTGAGTGTACTAGGAACGGGCTAACTCAGAGCAGTTTTCTGGTTTAGTTTTGAGATCGGTTTGACTCTTGACGTGTAATTCTAAATAGTTGCCACCCAGGGAAGGTAAATTCATTCAAATGAAAGCAGTTTATCATTATACTGAGATGTACTATGAAGCAGAAAGGAGGACCAACGGTTAAAGATAAACAGTTAGTTCGTTCGGAGAATTGAAAGTCATTATCCGATTTAATCACGATTCGTCTGAAAATATCTGTCATTAGACAATCCCTAAAAAATAAATTACGGAGTCAGTCTATACTTTTTGTACACTTTTCTTTTGAGACTTTATGCCTCCTTTACGCAAAAAATCAAGATAGAAAAAAGTCAGACGGTACCGGATGATAACATTTCGTATTAGTCCTTTCAAAAATCTGAGAATCATGCAACATTTATTTATCGACAATATTGAACAGGCATAGAAATTAGACCCCGTACAGAGAAGATTTGATGTCATCTCCATGTCAAGGATGCAATCCATGTTGAAAGCTTTTGAGCACCTATCAGTGTGTTTGGAATCCGGTGAGCATTGTACAATAAAAGGATCAAAAAGTAAAATGGGATCAACTGTACGTTTGGCACTTATCAAACATTTCGCGACTGATGACCTCGGATCATGACCAAGATAACTGTTCGCAGTGTACACCGTGGTGCCAATTCGGCCAACGGTTGTAAAAGTTTTGGTCTGTCCTGTCAACGCAGCTACATGAGAACCGATATAGCGAATGTGTGTCAGATTCACGTTAATTCAGAATAATTTTCTGGGCGTTGGAAGGATGTGAAGTTCAACCGCCGGGACTGTCGGCTTAATGACCGAGTTGAGTGGGCGACGTACATCAAAACTATGGTCTCCCCTTGAAGGCCGATTTGATCCAAACTACTTCCTTTGTCGGTTACGGACACCGATCGCTTCATTGTATTGGACATCAAACCCCGAAGCCATCGAATAGGAGTATGCAAAGCTCCTTCTACAGAAAAGCAACGTGAAACGATCATTATTTGCTTTTCGTACGTTTTACCCCAATCCCATACAAACGCAGTCTAGTAATGATTTTTATCATCCCCTCTGCCAACTGTATTGGGACACGTGATGTCCTCTAAGAAGAAAACGTTCTTCACGTAGCTCCCTTGTACAACTGGCGACCAAACAAATTCCTTGGGGCCGATAGTTAGCAAAAACCTTGGCAGAATTTCCTGTAACTGTTGTCATTGATGTCTTCTGATCAGTTCGTGTATAACTGAGGACTTTTATGCCAGGTACGTCGCGTGAATGATTCGGTTCACCTGATTCCATTTAACGTACAGGTAGTCGGAGGCAGGCATAGAAGAGTTTCGAATTGATATTCATCCAACCTATTTATCGGGACTAAGTTTTGAAACGAATGATGCGGAATATGTGACGATGTCAGAAATACAGTTAGAAATAGCTAAGTCATCAGCATTCTAAAACAGACACGATAGGTCATTAGCCTAAATCCCAGGAAGAAAATTTGATAGAATGGCTATCTTCTAGGACACCTGAGCTACTGTGTGATACTGTTATTCACGTATTTCTGCACTCTGCAATACCAATATCTCGGCGCGAATTGATCACTGAGCAAGTCTATAAGGTTTGACGGCCAATCCAACGATTACAAGTTGCCAAATAAGAGATGAAGGTGTACAAATCCAAAGGCTGATCAATTATCCGGGAGAACACCATCCATGTATTTCACTCCGTCGCTGAACGATTTACAAATGAAGTGAACTAAGGAAGAGACAAAATATGGAATATCATGATTTCGCTTCCGAGCAAGTCTATGGAATTCATCAGGGGTAGTCAAAGAAATACGAAAAGTTTGGTAGACTGAACAGTCCATTAATTTCAAGTCAATGGAAATTAAAGTTACTGTACCAAATACATCTGACGACAGGACCCAAGTTGCGAGTTCGGGAACGGCCGTAATCCTCACCGGGTGCCGGCAATCAGAAACACTCCTTAATTCCAATGAAAAATAAGGTTGTGGATGCAAACCTTTTAGGTAGTGAATCCGTATCGTATTGAAGAAATGTGGGCTTTAGCTTATCTCGACCATCAGTGGACGCAGCTCTAGGGGAACGCAAATGTTTGTGCATGTCTCCAGTTGTAGTAAGTTAGGATGAAGAACGAAAGCTTTGAGAACAGAGAACCAACTAATCGGTCGGTATATCAGTCGAGAAATGAGCGTATTTACCTTTCATCTCTTCCATGTTCATGTGGGAAATAGGAGTACATTTTTTTCGGTCAACATAGTAGTTTATTTTGACGTTTCGCGCGTTTGTAGTGTCACGTGTAACAGAAAGCAGTTTAGCACAAATGGAATTGAGGCGTCTCATTTCAGCCCTTGTAGGGAAGAAGGGCCGTTTGATTTCACCGACAATATCACATTTACAAGCAAGTTTTTTCACGACCACAGGGTTTAAGAAAAAGTGTCTACATTCTAAAGTGTTGTAAAAGAAATTACCGATTTATGCCAACTGTTGCCTATTTCAGATATGAAAATTCAATTTTTCGAAATCAACAACATTATGGAGTCGAATGAAGCACAATCAAAAAAGAGGATTTTTTCAAAATTTACCAGCCGTTCACATCAACGGGGCGTTTGTGTCCATGAATTGTTACAATTGTGGTACTATTAGTGATCATTTGGGAACACCTGGAAGCAAGTTGATCAAAAATCAATGCTGTATTACTTCAGACTCAGGCAAAAATCCCTTGCCCGAATCGCTAGATCCAATGTAATTGGTTGAAACGTATTTTATAACGTACCTGTACTCACCGTTAGCAAATCACGAAAATTTCGCATAGCTGTTCTGTTTTTCTCGGCAATCAACAAACCATATGCATAATATCCAAACAGAAATATGAACTGTTGTTAACTAAAAGTGAGTTCAAAATCATTGCGGCTGGGATTTCCTATTTAGCTTCCAGTAATTATGAAAGCATTTGTCACCGAAGTTATCAAGCTCAGTAGATCGTTTCTAAAGCCTTCGTTCGATTCAGTTATTTTTTTTGCTGAAGTCATTTGTGGAAACAAGTATGTCATGACAAGGAACGCCCATCACGTGATGCCTCAGTTCGGTAAGCCATCGACATGTCCGTATTGTTTAGGGGCTAGGATGCTTGACTCAGAATCCCTTGACCAAGATTCACGCTCCAATGTGGGTGCAATGTACACCGCTGATAAGACCTAATCAGGTTCAAACATCTGTGCAGCAATTCCATGATTCGTTACGGGTGAGCTGAACTTCAATATTGCATAAATAATTGCTTATTATTGAACTTGTCTTGTGTCAGACTCATTGAGCACATTTCGTATTGTTCGCGGAATCCCACATAAAGATCAATAAATGGTCGCTTACGGCAAATTGATCGACAGGCGAAATGATCAACAAACGGGTCATCTCGACTGAGATTGACTGTTAAGATGAACTACAAAAGAGGCTACTAGATTGTTGTAAATGCCAGAAAAATGATGTCTTGGACGCCGAATTTGTATTTTTCGACCACACGTTTACTTCCAGGCAAATTTCTCGTGTTTCCCCTTTCGCCCTGTCCTATTTTCACACGCATCTCACCGGGAATCGTTTGACTGACAAATGATCTGTGTTGCTAACTGACTGAACTTTGGACTGTTCTCTCTCTCTGGCTCTCTCGCTGTCTCCCTCTTATCGAGCTGCAAGGGATAACAGGAACTGCATAAAGGAATATCCCTCTCGTTGGATGTAAAACTCCATTGGAGATTAGACAAACGATGAGTGACCTGGAGCGTTTAGTCAATACAACTGAGCGCTTCGTTCTTTATTTACTGTTAGATAAAGTCCTACAAATCCCACAGAGTGGGACTTGCCCTGCGGCCAAAGCCACTGTTGCTCACCGAGAGAATCTTATACCACAGAGACAGAAACAAATTATATGAACTCGGAATCTGTTTTGGTAATGGGAGCATAACACGATTTCGTAATTGTATTACTCGGGTTTGAATTTGGTATGCGGGGATCGCTCAGTCGCAACAACGAACGGACGCGAAATACCACTTGGCACTGAACTGGTTCCAACCCAAGCTACCCAAACGAAAACAACGAGAAGATCACAGCTAATGGGTAATTGGTGGAATACATTCCGCCCAATAGCCTGTCGCTACGATTCCCATTGGCTGGTTATCTGGGCATGCTAACATAAAGTTATACTGGAATGCATCAAGTGACGTGCACGTAGACCCACCATAGTAATTGATCACAATTTGCAACTTGTGTCGACTACCATGGTATCAGTTGCACAATAATCATTATTACCATTCTTGCATGATTTTAATTTCAATGTCATTCAATGCCCAGCAGTTAATCATTTGTGAAACAGAAAAGGTACTAAATTTACCTATCCGATGCTGTATTTTTTAAAATGGTTCGTGGTTGGCATTAAACCCGACTACTGATCAGTGATCGAACATACACAGCAGCCATCTTTTACTTCCCTTATTAATGAAACAATAATGTACATCAATTGTCAGGAAGGGGGCCGCGGCCAGCAGAGTGCTGCCAAGTGGGGAAGATGACCGACGATGGGAGGATTCGAACCCGCGACCTTTACGTCCAAGCGTCACACGACCCTATCCGTTTGGCCACCGCCGGCAGGTGTGACTACAGAGCTCCGAAACATGGCAGTTGAGTATACTGTGCGTGCACAGTATGGGACAAATGTGGTGAGTGAATCTTGTAAATAACGCTGGTATTAGGCCTAAGGTATTGTATCCTGGGCTTCAGTTTTTAGAACACGGGGTGAATCAGTATTGGTTAAGGTGGCCAAGAGGATAACCTCTTGGCGTTTGCACGTGAACGTCACGGGTTCGAATCCAGCCACCGTCGGCCAACTTCCCCACTTGATAGCCCTCTGTTGGCTGTGGCCCCCTTCCTGAAAATTGGTGTACGTTGTTATTTCATTATTAAAGGAAGTAAAAGCTAAAAGAAAAGGTGACTGGGACATGTATGCAGAAAAGAATGACAGCCTCATTGTACACCAGTTGGAGGGTGGTCGCAGGTGACCAGTCGATGACAAAAGCGTATGGCAAATTTAACCGGTGAACTGGCTCATGTAAAAGCAATTAAGCTATACCGGGTTAGTGTCCACGAGATCCTCCAAAGAGCCGGTTGCAGACAGTAGATGATATTGCTTAGTTTACCAGTCAATGATATGCAAAGTCTTTGCTCTTCTATATATTTGTTTAGCCAGTCATTTTTCAGTCCACTTCCCGCTATTCCTCGACCTTTCTCCTCTCTAATTAGTGCAAGAGCACTATGGTCCAAGGTCAATGGTTGTACTAAGTGAACTGAAATGAAATATTAATTAGCAACGAAAACGAAAGCTTGATTTGATGTTCCGTACAACCTCGTCTATCTTGCTCATCTTCCGCAAATGAAAACAGAAAGTTCACATACATGCAACATTCGAAAGGAATTCAAACTATTTCTTGCTGTTTCGGAGCACAGCTACAAAAGGAATGCCAGTCAGTTGATGACCAAACAGAATTAACCCCGGTTCAGCTGGATCCAGATGCTTTGCTTCGATTGACAATGGGACATTTGCCAGCTAAGCGTCAAATTCAGTGATCGGAACACCAGAAAACCAACAACTTCCACGAACAGTCGGATCGATCGACTTGGGTAGCAGAGTTATCTACTAGCTATGAAACCGTAACCTGGTAAATACGGTAGCATTACTGCAAAATCTTCAGACTATAGGATAATCAGTATGTTGGAAAGAACTGTGTGATCTTCCTACGGTTCGTCCTCTATCCACTAGTTATCATCAAACCAAGAACCGTTCATTTTTCGGGCTGACATTACACTTGGCTGAGGTGTTGCGATTGATGCAGTCCACCGCGAATTACTGCAATGAATTCCCAGTGCGACAAAATCATTATAAAAAAGGAAGACAAAAGTAAAATCCGTGTGTGTGTGTGTGTGTGTGCGCGCAGCTGACTGATAGGAAGGAATTATAATTAAATCTCCGTAGACTGTAATTTACCCTCTGTTTTCACTAACCCACAACTACCCGCTCTCCACACAAGTGCCGTAGACAATCAGTTCGAAGAGTTCAGCTGTTGTCCTTCGTTCTCCTATATGACTATCAAAAAATCCTCAAGAGGTAGTTCTAACAGTTGATAAGCTTTGTAATAGATACGGTGGGGATTCAGTGAGATATCAAAATAATCTGGACCATAGGACAATTCGAGAACTACTGTCAAGAACATTTATCATACTAGCCAAAGTTACCGGGTCCCTGTTCGAATATCCTTCCTGAGGTCCGCCTCGTAAGCTTGTAACGCGAATTTTAATTTACTTTAAAAAATCCCAATTTTTCTTAAGAATGAGATAAAAGTTCTAAATTTAAACTAATTGAGTCCAGTTGCATATCCAGTCTCCTGCAATTTAGGTTTCTCTAGCACGGTTCAACGATCGAAACCTTAAAGCCGACAGTTCTGTAGGAGAGCATGGAGATCGCCGGGTCGACAAGCAGTGATCATTTCGGTACAACGACAAATTCACTCCGTACGGTTTAATGACTATAATAGTTCTGACACATTTAGCCAAAATAACAATATTTGTACTGTTGTTAAGACAAAAAACGCATTAGTTTGTCATAATACCGGATCAGAAAACCTCACTAGATTCTATCTCTAAACCCAAATTTGGTATTCCCCATTAGCCTCATGAGTGTAATCATATTTGGTAGATACAGGGTCTTTTCTATTTGACCAAACAAGGAAGTTTACCGAAAAATCGATTCGTCATGTATTGGTTTTAATTGCCTTGAGAAAGACTATCCACGGTAGTCGAAACGTTGGACCATTACATCTACCAACAACGCTGTGTGATTAACATTATATCATTCACGATTAAAACAAGGATGATGAACACTGTCTCCAAGTAATCTGATTTCTCCGTGAAAGACGGTAATGAAAAAAAGGGATGAAACGAGTATTCCGAATTTCGTTCCATTGTATTGTGTAGTAGCTTACGACAAACACCGGTAAGTCTATAGGAAACTTCACTTGTACTGAACAAAACCGCGGTAAGCTAACACCATAAACGTGAAAGTAGAACAAAATTAATATAATACGTAAAAGTTTTAACTGTGAGAATGCGAATGGAATTCTCTCATGACCTCGACCTCCTTAAACACAATTTGTGTGCGTTAAACAATGGTGAAATTACGATAAACATTGGAACGAAGGCGAGATAGTCTTAGGGTTGAACGAGTGGATGAACACGAACGAAACGGATGAGTACAATCTGCAGGAATTTCAGCGAAAAAATTCTTCTCGGACAGGAAGAACACATCGGTGGACGGAATAAGTAATGAAAGCTGGCCTAACGCCAGACTGCCTTAGTTTGCAGGTCTGAAAATCCAACGTTCTAACTATGCCAAACAATCCAAAATTGGAGAAGACCAGTGTGATTTGGTGATCAGTGTAACACCTAGGTACTCGACAAACTCGTCCTTCGGACTGAGGGACGGAACTGCTGACCGAATGCTGTTTAGGATAGAAGGCTTTAGACCGTGCGTGAGTGCACTCGAAATACTTAGATATATTAGGATGGAGGCCGAATTAAGAAGAAAATGTCCGTGTATTACACGGTTAATGCGAGAAATATAAATTTAGCATAAGTGCAACTAAAGTGGCACAATACTTCATCAACCGATTTAGGAGTTTTGCCAGCGATGTAAGGGATGAATGGCTAAGTAGTGAAACAATACGTGAAAATAACCGTGCGTTGAAGAGCATCGGGACGGGAGTGATCGACTCGAATGGAACAATAGCAATCAAATTTGGTTTCCTAAGGCTAATTGGAAAAGTAGTAGTTCAATCAACGAAGCGTAGAACTGGGACAGACAAAAAGATGCAAACTTGTGAAATAGAAAAGAACGGGAAAACAAATCAAAGACCGACCATTTCTGACCGAACTCGTGTGACGGGCATCCCCGTGTATTAAGCGTATACGCTGAATTCAAATTTTTAATGTTCCTAGTAGTATCGCTACTGTGGCGGAATGGATATGTTGTGTGTGGTTCGATGCAACTATTAGGTAACACGACATGGCGATATGATTTTTTGAGTCATATTTCGGATAGAGAACGGAACACAGTGCCACGATGTCATGAAGATATTGGCCGGTAGAGTGAAAACGACATCGTGAGTTCAGTGGAACGGAAAACGATCAGACCGGAAAAAAACGAAGTTGAAAATGTGTGTTTCGCCAAACTGTTTATCTCCACAAATCAGTTTTTTGCCTTCGCTCCATCGTTGTCTGTCACCCATCTAACTCATCGTTTGGCATCGTCCAGGACACAACATGTGTCACAATTCACTCAACAATATCTGTTTTGCCAGACAGCGCAATATGGCTCGTTTAGAAAACGCTTGCTCGACATTTATAATCCATATTATTGCCCCTTTAGAAAACTTGTGAATGCGATCCAAATGATGCATATAAAAAGAACTATACTCCGTGAATTAGTTCCGCCATATCAATTTTTCGTCGCGAGTGAATCGACACAAACTGGAATACTCCGTACACGAATTTGGGCAGCCGGCTCACCTTATCCACCCCGTCGAAATTCTCTTGCCTCGTTTGCAATTCTCATAATCTGCTTCTCTCTATGCGCCTTGCAATGAGCACTACTCAAATGGCTCTGTTACGAGCACAGACCATTTCATAGTGGTTGCACAATTAAACCATCAAGAACATCTGATATAATCCATTAGGAAGCACTAAAATCGGACAATCTGTTGCAAATGACAATTGTTTTTTTTTACACTCCAGCAATACTTCTCATGCGCAATATCCGTCTTAATAAGATAAATTGTTTACACGCGCTCGTACAACAATTTGAACAAGCGACCCATTGTGTATCAAAGTTATCAGTACCAGAAAGTGTCTTTCTGTCTTTCCCATGAGGAACTCCTTTGATCTCTATATGATTGCGTTGTTCATACCTACGCGGTCCTCGTTCTTCGATTAGCTTAAATAGAATCACACCACGTGCCTCATCAAGAATAACCCAATTTGACTGTAATCTTATTGTCTCTGTCATCAGAAATGCAGACAAGAACAATAACACCTTTTAAAACACCCACACACGTAAACGGTTGCACACTTCCACCATGCTGTCGCGCACTCGTGATCCAAAAATCAAACACGAATAGTTTAGTTACGTTTCGATGAATTCCAAGGGGGACAGATGAGACCCTGATATGCACGTTGGACCACCTTATTAATCGATTCATTGAGGAACCGTGCGGTAGTTTTGCTCACAGTGTCGTTTGTTCTTGAACGTGTGTTCGACAGATCTTTGCATATGTCGTGTGAAAGAAAAAAGCGTTTGAACAAACAATAGAGTCTGCGAAATTTACTAGCTAAGTTTTCGTTTACATCACCTGCAGAAGCAGTTAGTCTTAAGTTCCCGAATTGTACAGGTGAGTAAAACCATTTCCAAAGAGGACTGGATGCCCTGAGCACGCTGTACATAGCTCACCAGATGCGCAGACACGTAGTTTAATAGTAAAATTTGTTGCAAGAATCGACATTTTTTACGGTCAATCTAATGATATGGGCTTTCTCTGTATCTTCGTCACTCGGACATGGTTGTACCATCTTTTGGACAAACTAACAACACTCACCTGTCAAATGATACGGGTTGACAACCGTCTGATGGTGGGATCATGTTAGTTCAGATAAACAATTGAAAATGTGGACTATCGGATCAGAAGATACAAATCTAGAGGTGTATTCTGTTCCTGCAACGATAGATTATTTCAGCCGATAATGTAACTGTGTATGTCTAGATGAAATTAGTCGGACTTGACATTGGAGAATGTCTCATTTATTATTTATCCAAGACCAACATTATTTTGACATAGTGCGATACAAAAAATGCTACCAACCCAACTCCATTTTCGCATAATTTCTGGGCCACCAAATACCTGAGGCTAATGAGATTTGCTCTATCGGAGCGTGGGTTGACCATTTTATTGTACGGTACTGCAACAGTGGATAAATATACAAAGTGTAACTATGATAACTGAATTGATTAATTCCACATAGTGAGCATGAGTGACGTTAAATACTCCCCAGTCCATGATGAAAGTGTAATTAAAACGTCCTTGTTAGGAAACACAGCAGTTCGTCTTGGTGACGACGGTAACAAATAGTTCCGGGATGATGACCACAGTCAACTATCCCGTTTATATCCCTACTTGTCGAAGATAACAGGCTTCAATTTATTTAGCTCACAAACTGTTAAATATAACAGTCGTCCGTGGAAACAACCGTGACAGGAGACGTCACAGGTTAACTCATGATATGGACTGGCTGTTCCCATAACTAGCAGTGTAAATAAATGTGTGTACCTAAACACACACACACACACACATTCACAGACACCAATACAACTCTTCCCTTCACGTCCATGTATGCCGATTTTTTATCCCCGGCAAAACCAAATGCACATACACCTATGTTCATAAGATTCTAATCGATCAACTTGACGTGTTAGTGATCAGAAAAATTCCCCCCCCCTTTATCCATCTCGGACGGTACACCCACATGCACGTGCACACACACACATACACACACACACACAAATAACAAATTGCTGTTCTTATTTCGCTTTGGTCTAACAGCTGAACACACGATTTTACAAGACACCATAAAGCACCCATGGAAGAGATATAGTGAACGAGGACACTACTGTGGTCACACGCATTGCCATTCACGTCTATACCGAGCAAGAAAAAAATCGCTTTTCGTTTGATTTAATTCTGACACCCGTTATTCATTAATTCATATAACGTATAAATCGATTGGATATACCACCCGGACAACGAGGAAAAATGCTACTACGATAAATCGGTTTCTTTTCCGTCCCTAAGTGACAGAAACACGTAACACGATGACATTTGCTGAAACGAGGATGGTGATGAATTTATCAATGAAAATATATTTCATGAATATTACAGCGAATAATCCAAGAAGTCAGGTGATCACGAAATGGCTAAACATTATGTAGCTTGAAAGGCTAAAATTAATCTATTCGATCCTACGATGAAACGGTCTTTGCCCAAAACTCTTTTGGTGAGGTGTTCATTCCATAAGGTCAACAGGTAACCGGCATTCAGCGGGTGAACCAGTGGATCGTTGGCATTAGCTCACTAGCTTTTCCAGGATTAGATGTTCCACTCGGATTCACAATAGAACTGTGGACTGGGCAGTTTCTTTTCAATTTGCCGTTTGCGACACAGTAGCCACACACAGATGAAATAGGTTGTTTACTTCGATTCATTGGTCTCCTGAAAGATAACCGATCACGGCAATTTTTCTATTGATTAGGGGAGTAAATGAACCACTCAAGTCAATGGATTCCGTTCTAAAACAATCAACTATGCAAAATTTGTCATCGAAGCACTATGGAGGTTTGATAGCAGCCTCACTGTTTGGGGCACAGAACACCTCACCGTTTTGAATGTCGGTGTTGCATTCTAAGAATGAGAGACGATTTCGATATAAGCACTGGCACATTCTGTCTGTCGTCTAATTTCCAAACATAACTATTAATTTCGTAATTGGTATGTTTGTGTAACACGGTGAAATATGAAATTTATGCTGAGTTCATTAGCTCAGTCGAAACAGGACAAATTTATTGGATGAGTAAAATTAACCATGTTACATTCTTTTTTTTCAAACCAACATGAAGACCCTACTCAAAATTTAATCACAATACTCAACCTATCACTCGGTTAGCCAACATGCTCTATTTGTTAGCCGCTGTGCAGGTTAGGCTATCGCAGCATAGTACTGTTTATTACAAATAACTAGAAGAATACAACTGGTACTGTGAGTCAGTTTCTAATGGTTCGAAGATTTAAATAGTGGAACCTGTAGAACGGATTGTCCTACCGCGAATCTCGTATTACGTTTGCTTGCCCTTAAGCTTTGTGACCACTTGTGCATCACTCTTACTCAGTTCCGTACGATTGCAATACTGGTAACCCTGACACTTGACCGGTACAAGGAAAAGACAGTCGGGAGCGATAGCAGGTTGAGTAAATTTTGACAGCAGCGTGCGAGCGAAGCGTGCGTGGGTGAGTTACGCGCAAATGGCGACCGCGCTTGGCGGTCAACGTTCGGTTAAACAAACCATCCGGAGGAACAAATCCAAGTTCCGCCACAAACCTCAACTTCGACGAATTGATGATCCGACTTACAGAACAGACGCAAATTGCACCAGTACAAATCACGGGAGTTCACCACAGTCGTTTCAGTTGACCAGTAATAAAAAAAACACCAGTGCGTTTATCCGAAATCACCACTTATGAATGCGCTAGACAGTTCATGCTGCTAGTGAAATATTCAACACTTGAGCAACCGACTATCTAGGATGGACCACCAAGGGTCCGTCTGCCCCAAGAACATCGAACGTCTGAGCACTGCTTACGTACTCGTTGGCATACCGCTCCTGGCCACACAAACTTTCTGCCAAAGTGACTTAACGTATCATCTTCATCAACAAAGTCCTCTTCTTCTTTGGAAAGTTCCAGGATTCATCCACCACAATCCAATAGAGGATCTTTCGTAATTTATATGCCTTATCCTGCCAAAGATCATGACTCAACGATACCATGAATGGTTTAACTTTCTATTTAAATGAGTTCGCTTGGTTAGGAGAAGATAAAAAAATTTGTTGAAAGCAACTCGCACGGGGACTGTCATTATCTAAATGAATTTTAATTGATGTACTTTTCACGAATTCCCAGATGGGGATTGACTGCTTGAGAAAGTAGTAAACCACTCTGGACTATTCTGTTTTCCTTTTTGATGCCTTCAACGTGCGTGCAGTACTTTACTAGGTGCAGTCAGTCGGTCATTTGTTTTACGTCACATTTCCCAGTTATTGTCTCATCTTCGGTTCACAGCTTAAACAAGGTTGTCACAGACTAAAACCATTGCACCTTATGCCATTTATTTCATCTTAGTCTAGAGATTTCGTTCAGCAGACCACCAAGGGTGACCGTGTACTGGACCACTGAAATTTTGAGGCCCAAAATCAGTATACGCAATCCGATCGATAGAAATAACAAATGGATGCGAATTACCGGTAGGCACTGGATAGGCTCCTATTCAACTTACGCAAACCAGGACTACGAGAAGATCACGGCAAATGGGAAACATGTTGGGGCTTTGTTTAGAACTGGCGCGTTCATGTACAAGATTGGACTTATTTTGATTGGTTCAATGCATTCTGTCCGATGGCCTTTGAGGAATGTTTGGACTTGACCTTTCGACTCCAAGGTTCGCACCGGGCGATTGTCTAGGCAGGCTAACTCAAATCCGTACCGGACATTGACCTGCACGTGGGCTCATCAAAACCGCATAATCACCAACCCTCCCGTCAAATTTTCTTCCTTACAGTGCCGCACTTTCGTCACCAGTGATCGCAAGTCGAAACTTGCCAGATCTAACATTTATTCACGTTCCGGACATGTCTATTTTGTTCGACCCAAACATATCATGTTTTAGCCAGAGTGATCTTTCTCTTAGTAAACTTCTTCCACTAGAGAAATCAGGTGAGGTAATTACTTAGCTGACTCCCGTTTTTATCAACTCAGATTTCAAGCATAACATTTCTAACTGGGGTTTTAAACTTTAAATCCGACACGGGAAATTCAGAAATCACGATTTCCACAACGTCGCAGAATATCAACGCCTTTGTTCAACCACTTTTGTCGTACACAGGAACTTGGCTTTGAACCTGGCATTATGGCTTAAGCAAAGCAAATTCCATTTGTCATAAAAGCTGAGTTCAGAATTCTCAGTTCCGTTTACGTTAACCATTTATTCGGATCACGTGATTGCAAGTTCATGAGCCACGGGACAAAGTCACTGAACAGACAGAAATAACCTAGTCGTATTTCGTTCTTGAACATTACCAGCCGAAAGCTAGATTCATTCATTCCTCGGTTGATACACCTACCGATTATCTGGTTCTGTGTCTTCCAAGCATTCTCCCGTTATTCGACCGTATTACATATGCCAAAATGCGTGGACTATTGCACTCCTTAGGGTCTCATCCACTATTGGTGTAGATAATAGTAAGTCACACGCTTCTCGGACGTTTTGTAGCATCACTTATCCACAACCTTGCACACACAGCCAAACTTTCATTTGAATTAAGCAGCAAACCTGAATGCTAACACCCGGTGAGGATCATACCCACTCCCAGTGATGCTATCTAAACTCTTCAGGCCTATCAATCGCGCATCTGCCTGTATGAAGTTAGTGCAGCGGTCGGATTTACAAAGTCTACGGAAATCTCTTACTATTGACGATGATTTCCATCACTTCGGATACAAGCAAGATCACGGTACAATAGAAGTTGTCGTTTCTTAGTCCATTTCGTTTGTTAGCAGTTCAGAGACGGGGTGAAATATATGAAGTGTATGTCCCCAGACAACTCGTCAGTTTTAAACTCTGTTCCTTGATGCCATACACAGGAAATTGCAATCATTTCACACTTCGCTTAACAATCTTGTGTGTCACTATGGCTACTTTACCAACGAAATCTGTTTTCCACAAAGAAAGAATAATAGTCAGAGGTTTTAGTTAGTGGCTCCAACGTGCTACGAAATGCTATCCTATCACATTTTCATTTTAGGAATTACGGTACTGATTTATCCTTTTTCCTTCCTATTTGTGTGTTTTTGGTATGCTGATAACATCGCCATTTCCATCTCCATATCTGACCAGTCAAAACTCACACCACACGACACAAGCATTTCTGACATCGACACGCATTCCTCATCATTGCTGATAAATATGCTGAGTGTCTATCTGTCCAAAACAGTTCTCGGACTCCTTTCGGCAATTTCTACGTTAAGTGAAATCAGATAAACCGAGTCATTCACTTGAAGTACTTGGGTATCACTTTTGGAAATAATCTTCGATGATCTTTGCTTATCCTAATTGTTACACGAGAGTTGTAACGTCTCTCGTTCAAAAGGGGAATTTCGCGTCAGTTTTGCCCTACGCAGTGTTTTCCTTATATCGCTTAGCTACTTTTTTGTGATTTTTTTCGTGATTACTGAAAGCCGATTCTAGACTGTTGAGTCGGAACCGAACAACGGTCAACGAATTTTCCCCAATTGGTTTATCTACCCGAGTTATGAGGGGCGTACTAATACTTTTTCTAAATTCATAAATAAAATTCTGTTTGACGTCATTCATCCATTACACACGGACTCGTTCGGCATTCGGATTTATCTCATCTCTCAAATTCGCATACAGAACTTTGCTGATAGCACATCTGATCGGAATTATGACAGGTGAGGGGTATGTCTGTACTGAACTTTTGACATCATTTGTTGCTTAACAAGTGCTTAGGCATTTATGGGGTTTTTTAACTTCCAGTTTTTATTTTAATGCTGTTACGACGGTGTTGCCCTTGCTTATTTTTGTTCTTTGTTTTTCTTTTTGTTGAAAGCTGATGTACAGGGTGCTTAAACTCAGATATAAATACAAATATCCTACCTCGATCAAGACCCGAACCGTGGGACATGGGAGGTGCACCACGGTGAGTCGAACGCTCGGATCGATTGTCTAATCGAGTACACTAACAGGATGTTGAAAGTGACGAAATCAAAAGAGTGCGAACTAGAAAACCCAAATTTCTGCGTAACCAATTCAGTAACAAAAAAATACATCAATAGGAATAGAAAAGCAACTTATAATAATTGAGTGACTTTGCGGTAGTTTAAGACTGGATTTTAAAGGGCCAGAAATAGAAACAAACTGGCAGTTCAACTTGATGTCAACTGTTCAAAATCGCCAAATCGTGGTATTCGACAGGAAAGATACGAGGACGGTTTTCCAACGCACCGGAGAATACATGATGTCGGTATTCATTTTACTCGTTGTCTAAACTAAAATCTCAGTGTTCAATAAAAAATGGCCGTCCAAACACGGCTGTGGAAGTGTAATGTTCGTACTTGAAATAGTGAAGAGAAATACGGACTACAGATAGGCAGTGAATTGAACCCGGTCCAAACTATGCACCTGAAGAGAATGAAAAGTCAACAGCAACAGTTGGAGAACACGTTGGGTTCTGTTCACATGTCATAAGGTTTTTGCACGAAATAAGAAGGATGTAGATTGGTGCGGATACTCTGGTCAGTGTTATTTTAAGCATGTTTGGACTTCACGCCCACTTGTCACCACGGTTCTTATTGGCTCGTTGTTCACGCAGACTGGAACAAAGGTGTAACAAACTGTATCATGTAACTCGTCGCAAACAGACTCACCATAGTAAGTTAAGGCAACAGGATCTGAAGAATACTGCGATGGGAACAAGGTCGGGAACAAATCCGTAGTGATTGGATAGGATCAGTTTTCAAACAGTTCACCATCACCTTAACCGCGTGTGTCGAACAGGTTTTCGTTTGATATGATCGGGGTTTGTTGTTTGATATCAGCTCTGCCCAAGTGCCCTATGCTATTTCTATTAGCATCTTAGAAAAGATATGCTTTATTCTCGTCCATTGTACTTTGTTTCAATGCTGGCGATTAAAATGTTTGCGAAATAGATTCACAAGTTTTTGCGACTGAGAGCTGAAAAGACCAAATGGTTTTTTGTTTTCATTTTTTTGTGACTTCCTTTACTAATTCAATAACAGTATAAATCATTTCAAGGGGCGGAGCATTGCCCAACAAACGGTTGCCGAGTGGGGAATTCGAATGGCATTGGGCACATTCGAACCTGCGACCTTTACGTCCAAATGCCACGACGCTATCTGTTTGATTACCACCCGTCACATTCACAAATACGCGCAGTACCACACGGGGCAATCACCCAGGTTCAACACTATCCTAATTGTGCTGTTCGAAGCGGAGTGTTTGGGACTTGAAGTATCCATGTTTTTTTAACTAATCTGAACAACTATGGCAACTGAATGGATGAAGCTGCAGTCTCGAAGTACAAACGTATGTTCACGCAACGTGAACTGACGGTGCAGACTATTCGTCCGAGAATCAATCTGACTAGAAACGTTGAACAAATCTAGTAACCTGTGAGCTCCCCGTCTTTATATTATTTTATATCTTCCCATTCAGTTAGGTCTGGTAGTCTGTCGGTGGTCCTGAAATCTGGCACATTCTTAGACCCCTGAAAAGAGACAGTAAAAGATGAACGAGGAATAACCGTTAGGATCATGTACCTTTTCAATTTCGGAACATTCAGGGTAACGCTAAGCAGCCAATCACTCACAGAAAGCGATTTCTGTCATTTATTTACTGATCTTCTGTTCAACTTTGCGGACCAAAGTCCTAAACTTACCAAAAGTATAAACTAAACGAATGTTTGCCAGCCTAACTTCAAATTGTAGACGGAAACTGGGACCTGAATTTCGTCGTTATTATAATCAATCTCTACTTGTCTAGGAAAAAACCTCGCTAAACCTTCGTACTAACTTATTTTGTTTGTTCAAAACGGGCAGATGTTTGTGTTCCGGTTGGAATAAAACGTATCAAGGGTCGTGCGACATCGTCCAGAGAGTGTGGATGAATGTCATCATAGACGTAATACTACACGAATTCCATTGACTTTACTGTTATCAACCTCTCCTCCTTACTGTCCTGTTTGATGCATTCTTATTGATCATATCATTTTTCAATCAATACTGAAAATCATTCGAAGCCCCGAAATCGCTGAGCTTAATACTAAGGCCGTTCGCGCTTCGTTACCAATCACGATCAGAAAGCTGTGTTCGTGGATTTTTCTAGCAATCTTATTGAAGAAAATTGCTTGGAACCCAAAGAGGACAGTGACTTAGAACATACTCTGTTGCTGTGACTCCAAATCAACAAATTTACGGCAACCGTTTATACTGTCCATGTAGACAGTTGGCCTGTAGTTCTGGTTGTTTAAACGTTGATGCAAACTGGTAGCATTAATGGACTTCCGCTTGTGTTGATGCTTCTGTTCATGTACTTTTTGTCGCAGCGCCCAATCGGAAGAGTCCTATCCTAATGTCCGCTTAATGAGAATGAGTATAACGATGTTTTACAAGACATTCAGGAGTTCTCATCTTGAATGCGTCTAAGTGTAAGGGAATTAGTATTCATCAAACGGAACCCACAATATGCTAAAGGAAAACGGTTGCCTAAAACCTGCCGTTTGGCGCACTGAATTTAGCCTAATTCATGCCTTTGACATAAGTACCGCTCGACATAAGGAGTGCATCAAAAAATCGATGCGTCAAACAGCAGTTTTTATTGTGGTTGATATAAAGTAAAGAACAGCGTTGTTGGTAGATGTAATTAGCCAAAGAAAGAAAAGAAGAAAACGACCTCAGTCAGAATTCCGTACAGATCGGGTACTCCGGAAGCAATAAGAAAGGTCCTCAGTGACTTTGACATTCACACTTTCTTCCAGATGGATAATACGTTAAAACGCCACTTACCAAAGGCTAAAGATCAAGTCAGTGTGCAAGACCAAAACAAGTGAATCTAAAAAATTAGTCGCAAGGAATGCCCAGCAGAACCTATTGGACAAACCAGCAAACAACTGAAGACACGGATAACAACACACAGAGAAAGACGTGTGAAAACCTTCGGACAAGACAGCCTTATCAAAACTTGAGCGCGATTCAGCCATCACTCGGTATGTCACAGCATTGAAAACACTAAAGTACCCCAACTTAGATTGAGAATCTGCACTAAACGTCAGTTTGGTGAGGCTCTAGCGATAAGCGCCCATACCATATGCATCAATCGGAACGTGGGGGTAGAGATCTCGGAGATACAGACAGTCGTAACATCATTGAGAAACAAACATTCCAAAGGCCACCATACTAGCTGACCCACCACCAAGGCGATGCATGACGTGAAGGACAACTAATCTCTGGCGCGCGCACCCGAACAAGGACGAACGAATTTGAGTCGAACGCCTGAGCCATTACGCTGCCGAGCAGGCTCTGAAAGGTTTGTTGAACTTCATCACATGATGTTGCACCTATCCGTCGCTGATTTGCACGGGTAATTTCCGCTAGCTCAAGCGATCGATCCCTACTGATAGATGACCAGAATTGTATTTCTTCCTTTCACTAACCCGATGGAATCGAATAATTTGCAATGAATGTGTAAGTAAACAGTGAGCGGTAGTGGATTTGTGCGAAATGGAATGACATGTGAAACAGTTGACGTGCTAAATCGATCGAGCCTTACGATGTTTATCATCATATGAACACGAAAATCAGACAATACTTCACAAAAAACCACGGTTCCTGTGGGGGTAAACTGCAAGTTATCCCGGTCATTTGCAATTATGGAATGAGTGGCATGCGGGCGTCTGTGACCAGTGGTAATTGCTCTGTAAGGACCTGGATTTTTGTACTTGGTTTGTAAATATCCGCTTTAACCCGGGCCGAATTCGGCGACTAGTATGCATAGCCTAAAGTACCTCATTTTGTAAGAAATCCTCGGCCATTTGCATACATATCGTTGCCGTGTGCGGGTACAGCTAGGCTAGATGGATCTCAACTATCGCGGTCATCTGACAAAGGCACTTTTTCAGCCTGGGTTGTCCATCATGACTTTAAGGCTACCGACTTGTTCCTGTTCATGCAGAAAATTGCTTTTCTTTCTTCCGTCGCATTAACCTGTCCAGTTCTAACTCCATTCCGGATCGTTGCTAATTTAAAGTTGTCATGTAAAGATTCATTGATGGCCTCTACAAACCAACAAAATTCTATCCTCTCTTCTCCGATTCATCTGCTCCCAGTAGCTTCTATCGAGTCTTTGTATTTTTGCTGATCGTTGTTTTTAATCATTCCTGTTTGTTGGCAGATTACAACATCCACCAACAACGCTGTGTTAGTAACATTATACCATTCGGGATATTAAAAAATACGCACGGCTCATTGGTTTTCCGATGCATTCCTTACGTTGTTCGGCCCTCATGTTGACTTTGCTATTTTTATTAGAAAATCGGCCACTACATGGCAAGCTTCGTGCATGTATTGAAAAGATATGCCCATAGACTTCAGGATCATTAAATAGATAGGGGTTCCCGTTAATCATGACCGAGAAACTTGGACTGGCATAAAACCACCCCCAGGGCAGATGTAATGCGATCCGTGGGAGAGCGAAATGTCGTCTACCACAAAAGTAACCAAGGGATCTGGGATTCGAAACTCTGACCTTTGTTGTGACAGGTGTTTAGTCTTCGCTTAATCGCCGTCAGTCCTTGAGATACGGTTATGCGAGCGTTCATCTTCATTCTTTACCAAGCATCTAGCTTGCCACTGATTGTTCTGCATTTGCCTCTTTCTTTTTCTCGTCACTTCCGGACGACTCGCCGCAAAAGAACCAGTTTCCTTCCTTTCCCACTAGTTTGTATCAAATATTTTTACTTCTGGCATTCGCACTTGTCAGTGTCCCTTAGTTCACTGACTGAACTGGTCCCTGGAGTTCAAGTACTTTTGACATTGAGTCCCTAAAGAATATTTCCAACATTCAATCACCGTGACATTGAGAGCATTTCAAGACTCGCTATTCTGTTGAGAAGAGTCTTCTTCTTTGAGCATCAAACGTGTCTACAATCAATTTTGTATCTATCTGCGCCTGATATTTCACTTTTCACTACTAAAATGCACCTCGACACCCAGAATTGCGCGTGCACGACATTTTTGATCTGTCGATTTTGAATCCAACCGACCTTTACTAGCAAAAGACTTACAAAGTGTGACGTTTGTTTTCTTGATGAAATTATTCCTTGTTTGATATCTATACTCAAGTATATTTGACCTGGTAATTATTATACGGAATTCGGTCGGTCACGGAAACGAGCGAATATGAATTACCAGTAAGCACTGAATTCGCTTCGATCAAATCTACACGAATGAAGTCAACAAGAAGGTTACAACAGAAAGGAAATAAGTTCGAGTTCTATTCACAACTCAAAGGTTTACATACAAGGCTGGAAATATTCAGACTGGTGGAATCCATTCCATCCAGTCACTTTTACGGAATGTTTGAATCTCACGATCGCTTGTTGTTATGATTCTCATTGGCTGCTTGTCTAAACGGATCGGCATGATGCTGAATCGGACTGCATCACGTAGCTTGCACGTAAACTCTCCACAAACTAAAAAATTACGGGAATAATGTACAGCTGTTTCATCCTTGTTAGAAGCCGTCATCAGCGCACATTCGCGCTGTCGGAACTAGGACGCGAATTTGAGACGAAAAACCACACGATGACGTGGTATCCACCGTCACGGATTGGCAAGGCCGCTACTGGACCACGTAAATCGACTGCCACTGAAAGGTGACTTCTCTACAGATAGCCAGGTACGATGAAGGATTTAAGCATGACTACACAGAGCTTGGTTAATCGGTCTTTGTTGCTAGATCGCCGATGCATTTTTATCCCTAATATTACTACACACGATGATCACACATTTCGTATGGCACCAGCTTTCGCTGAGAATTAAACCATACTTAAAAAGCTTCCTTCAATTCGTGTTTGGGAATAAGTTCAAAACCGTACAATTTATTCAAAATGTATTTAAGTTCGCAGGTTGATCCTCTCGACCGATTTAGCAACCGGTTTAACTTGGTACAATAAGTGGCGAGGATTCCGGAACCTTACCATCACGTTTCGGTGAAATCACTATTAGTTCAGTTTAAATCAAGGAAATTCACAATGTCAATATCTACTCGAAGACCGATTCATCCAAACTCATTCTAACCAGTTCATTCAGCTTGATATATATATGTATATATATATACATATATATGGCCAGTAATGACCATAACTGAGATAACGGTGAAGTTTCTCGGGCAAATGATGACGAGACAAAATTTGTAAATAATGGAGTCCACACTATTAGTAATCATCGTGAATGAGCGACGCACAGAATCTTAGTTAACAAAATCCCATGAAATATTACTAGAAGAAATCAAATTAAGATTAGTCAGAGCATGAGATCGGAAACCTGTGGACACACTGTGATCGTCAAGAAAAGGTTACGTTAAGCTGGTCTCTACCCCAATGCACAAACTGGAGGTCATCTATCATTCCGAATTTGTGTAACCGCGAAAAAAGAAATGCCAAATCAGTCGAGAATGTACTGTGGCCACACGATCTAACCTCTTCCCATTGCTCACCAGATTAAACTGATATGGGTTGATGGGTAGTATTTCGATTCCTCTATGGAATTAGAGATAGTTGAACGGATTAAGCAGCGCATAAAGCTGGTTCCAGGATGCTAAAAGCTTCACGCACATCCCGATATTTATTGTCCCCTGACCATCCACACGCAGATTGAAAAATGAATTTACGAACCAAGTCCGGAGAATTGACGGGAGCGTTGAATCTGCCGCGTAATGCCATACCCGACTAACTGGCGAAATTGCATTTTTACGCCTGAACCATAATTACAAAATGAACTCGCGAGGTGGCTGATTCTAACCTAGTCATTAACTTTAGAACTTATCGCTTTTGAATAAGTCAAATGTTTGAGCAACGACTCATCTTATCTTTCCTATGGCAAACTGACAGTCAAAGTAATAAAAGGCAAAATGATTAACAAAGAAGAAACATTTTCCTAAGAACAGTCAGAATTCCCGTCTTCAGTATCTAAAGAATAACGGACGGTGTAACATATCCAAAAGGTTCGATGCCGTGTTCGCCTTCACTACGTGCATTACAGTCAGCGTAAAGACTTTCAAGTTACATGTGTCTTTCATGAACGAATGACCGCGAAGCCATTTTTGATATCCCGCAATGGTACTGACAATTTGAAATCCAGAGAATGCTCATATACTTGGTCTGTTGACAGTAGGAACTAGCGGGAACAACAGAATAAAACGAGCAATCACAGCGGAAACGATATTGTAGGGAATATGACATTAATATCTGCAATTGATGCAATGAGACGAAGTAGTTCACACTTTGGCCATGGTGATCACAGGAACATTGTCCTACTTTTAGGATTGAAATTTTGCCGGGACTAGTTTAGATTACAAACTTCATTTATGTAGCATTTCGGACGTTGATTATGGCTTAGCAAAGATTTTCTCTGTCGACTTAATTTCCTTTTTTTAGGTCTATGAATTTCTCACGCTCCAAGGGACCGCAAACTTTGCCGAATTCGTCATGTTCGATGTCCAAGTTTGTTGACGAGTGCGGGATTCCCTTGGAATTTCCTGTTTTTTGTTTGATCCATTTTGTGAATGCCAGTCAGGATAAATGAATGAGAGCGCCAGTTCCCTAGGTATCTTTTTATCTTTTATCATTTACTTCCTTTATTAATGAAATATCAGTGTACATCATTTTTCAGGAAGGGGGCCGCGGCCAACAGAGGGCTGCCAAATGGGGAAGTTGACCGGTGGTGGGAGGATTCGAACTCGTGACCTTCACGTGCAAACCTCACGACCTTATCCGCTTGGTCACCGACGGCCAAGATCTATTTATTAGTGGCAATTTTATGCTTATTTACATTTCGGCCAATGTTCGAGTCTCTTCTTTCATTATTATTCCGCGATCATTTAATTCCTCCTCGAGTTGTTTTAGCGGATAGGACCTGCATTCAAATAACAATGCAGTTTCAGATAGCATCAACACTGAACGATCAGGTCATGTGTGAACTGCGTGATCCAGTGAAGTAGTTTGGTGGCCCAGGATAAATTTTGCTATTAGTTGCAATCTGGTGAATGAATTTGAGTTTACTAGGAACTTTGTTACAGTTATTAAAACATGTAGAGACTATCAAAATATGACCATAGACTGACGAGTGGCCGAATTATTCGATCAGTCCTCTTCTATCATCCATACGAATTGTTCTTTTAGCTTCGAAGACATTCTTTTCGTGGTGTTCTGTATTTGTAAGGGACCGCAAGACCTCCCAGTTATATCAGGTGTTTTTATCCTAGGACACTGTTGTCTTGTCCGATCCACTTGAACAAGATCCTAGATGCGTCAAAACTTTCCCCGTTTATTAGAGATCAAGTACGGTGTTTGAGTGTGTCAGGAGTGGCCAAGCTCTGTGCGCATTTCATTCATCCCCTATTCTATGCTTGTCCAGTTTCACATCCTCTCAGAAAACCATAACCTGACCACTGCGTGTCGTGGCACTACACCTAACACGCCGCTGAATTCTGTTGCTAGTTCCACGGTTGGCCCGATTCAACCAAACATGGCTACATTACATATAGGGTATGTTCATTGCTTTTGCCCGTCAGTTTTGCTCATTTCTCACTGGTTGGTCACTAGGTAATTTTAGTAGGTCAACTATCGTCATATCTGTTGTCCAGTAGTTCTTTGGGTAATGGTCGGACTATCTTGCAATGACCGTATGCCGGTGAACAGCTTGGAAGCGAGTTCTGTCCTCTGAAATTGGATCAATCCCTAAAAAGGTTCATCCAAGTTCCACATGAGCCAGGCAGCATTCAGTATTCAAAAGCACTCGCGCACCGTGAGTTAAACAGGGAATCCTTGGTTGATCAGTAAGAGATTTTTGTTGCAGATAGTCGAGTTCAGCTATTCGCGATGGCGTATATCGTGTGCTTACATAATTTCAGTAGATAACCAATAAAAACTTTAATATAAAGTGTCAAAAACACCTTTCGACGCACCAAAACATTCGAAGTCATTCAAGATTGGTCAGTTATTTGTTTGCATTTATTCAGTTTCCAGTTTTCTCATCTAGTCAAATATCGCGTTAAGATAAATCCTTGAATCTTTTATTTCTTTGGTTCATGACACGTTATTAGTGTGTTCGATTCCAATGGTTGCGGACAAAAGTTACTACATTCATCCATCAACCTCTGGTTGACAAATTTCACATGTACGACGAACTTTCCTGCTCACGTGCTTTTGCGCGACACGGTCGACATCTACGCTAACAATGAAATTCCCAGTTTTCCATCGATCCACAGTCGTTGATAGGTTCGGACACACGGATGCACACAAGGCGCGTCTGAATTTATGAACTCACCTCTTTTTTACAGTGGCAGTGGGCATGATAAAAACACCTTTGCTCGCGTACCGAACGCCCCCGTCCGATTAGGCCCAGTTGTATTTATGATCTGAGATTGCTGACCGCCTCTGTCCTTGGTGTCTAACGAATTCATTGGTAGGACTCTTATCTTGCTTCCGCGTCAACGGACTGAACTTCCCACACAGTAATGCTATCAATAACCGCGTACAGAGATGACATGAACCAATTTATGGTTTGACAAAGTTGCTTTTTCCTTCAACGAACAAGGGCTAGAAAAGTACAGCGGTCATTTTTTAAGGCTTGGTATTTTTTGAAATGCTATTCTTTTGTCAAATTGGTCTCTCATGCATTCTGGTCCTATTTTTCATCTGAACTGAGGGCAACTTTGAATTCATTGATCCTTGATCTAATCAAGGGTCACGGGGTTTAGTTGGGTGATCTCGTTTGTTTAGAGAAGGGCAAATTTTCTGAAAGCCGTACGATCCCCAGCAGCCTGTGATCACAATTTTCACGTTGATCAGGCTTTTTTTCTCCAACCGGCTAGCTGTAATGCCCGGACTATCCACTTCTGTACTTGTGTTGTAGATTTAGGCACCTCCGTTGTAGCCAGACAAATTGACCGACTAAGTGTAACCAGTTTTCCAGATCGACCGCTCAAGTGACACAATGCGACATGGCTTACCGGTCGTACGAAGACACATACAACAACCAATCGGAAGCAATATGACAAAAATGTGAAGAAGTATAAATGCAACCTGCAGCAAGTAATGCAGCCCAAGAGTGTGACATCCTATTCTAAATATGACCAGCCTATCAATATAACCCAACGTCTTACTATTTGTCCGTGATATGTTCAAACTGTGATTTGTTGAAATCGTTTCCCATAATAAGAAGCGTGGTTTGGAAAAGGAAAATATACGGAGCCGAACGCGATTAGAGAACTGGAACTCTATTTGCTGTGACCCGAAAGTGTGGACCGCTCACTTGCCTTTCTGTTACAATCTGACTCAGTCAACCAACTCTCAGTATCTCATACAAATTGATCGGCTTTCTCGTACACACAAATTTTCACGTGGCAAGAAGTGCGTAAACTTAACCTTAATGTGTTGTTACCTCCACATCAGCCGCTTTTTTGGAGCCAACTCACGACTACATGGAGTTCAAATTCTCATTTAGCGTCACGTGATCTGTTGGTTATTTTTATCAGTCGATAGTTGATCAAATGCTGCTTGGCTGAAAGCGTGTGCATTAATATCGATCTATGCGAGAAAACTGTCAACTGTTGAACACCATTTCCTGTGTAATTTGATTTTAGATTTAATTTTGATTTTGTGGGGCTTCATTAAACATTTTCCGTACACGAGAACTTTAATCTTCCGGTCAGATCGGCACATCCGGGAGTTTCTGGTCTCACAGTTTGCTCTTCGTCTAGCATTCTGGACTGTTATTCTCTCGGCTATGTCATTTGGCGTCGGCACTATATCTGTTCCGTAATCTACCCTACATGCCGCAAACCTGGCACTTACAGTAATTTCATTCGCTTAGGAAAGTTTGTTGATTAACGGCTGCTGGGTCCGACAGTTGAAAAGCTCGAGACTAGCATTCCATACTCTTGTTTTTGCATCCGGCACTGTCTTTGGCAGTCCGGACAGTGGAATCCAGGTATTTAGAACATCGGAACAGAAAATCAAAAGGATGATTTATGCGCGGGGCAGGTTCCATCACGCAATTTTTGCAGTCTCCGTTACCCGATGACGAAGAGCATTCCTAGTATGATGTCTTATTTGGTGCATTCAGCCTGCAAGTCATTGAATGGAGTGTCATTCCATCTGGAGATCAATTTTAACTAACAACTCATATGTGAGCCAAATTTACTCACCAGCATGGTTTGCTGCGGTGCTCGGCAAACGATATTCTTTAAGACATGGTTTAAATTTTCAGTTAGTAATTCTGTTCTCCAAAGTGCAATTCTTTCGTCTGTTTTCTCCACCTGTGTCAGCAACCCCGTAGCAATTCATTCGGATCTGTGGTAAAGTTTTCGCGCGATATAACCATAAAAGGCAAGATCTGATGCTATCAGCAATCTGTTCTTGAGACATCAAAACAATGTAGACTATTAGGAATAGATTGGCCCTTCTTCCAGTTACTCTAAGTGCTCTAATTATTCACACATTTGCGTCCTGGTTTCCGTAAAACTTCCTGCCACCTTGGTGACATTCTTCTTTCCAAAATCGATCTATTAAGCACATCGAGGTCTCCTTAGTTTCCATCATTTTTGGCCGTTTAAGATAAATAATGGTGTGTTTAAACTATTGCAGCAAGAAGAGAGACGAGTGGTTCACACTTTCGGGTCACAGCAAATAGAATCCCAGTTCTCTAATCGCGTTCGGCTCCGTATATTTTCCTTTTCCAAACCACGCTCACACAAGATCCATTTTCCGTCTACCGAGCATTCACGGTCCGATTTGGTCGTTTATTGAACACTCGTTTTCGTTCTTTTGAGTCAACCTTTGGCTGTGTCGATCTGACTGTCCTGAGTAACGATTTGGACTGCATCTGTCGGTTCGGTGATTCATGTTATCTACCTGAATTCTGGTTATGTTGCACTTGTTACTTATAGCACGTCATTTGTCTGTTGGGTAAATCCCTTGACGTTGTAATCATTACTCCTTCGGGTGCTTGCTGGGGAGTCGACTACCCTCTCCATCCAACGTAGCTGCATCCTCCTGTAAAATGTGACAATAACCGACGAGTGCAAGTCAGATCATGTAAATGCGAAACCGATCAGAGAGTAAACAGAATTTTCCCGTCATCTGATAAACGCTTCTGATCGTCTAGAAGCCTGTGGGTGTGGATTGGACACCCCAGTCTAAATGGAGTAGGATGAGCATATTTTTTGGCGCATTCCTGACGTGAAAATCCACTTCAAACTTGAGAATTTCGAGCCCAATTTAATGACTTTTGCTGATGTGAATCATGTCAACAGTTCTTTGTCGCGATGAGGAATGTTCATCCTTTGGTGTTTATACCGCATCTAGTGACCAGTACCAAATTGCCTCTCGAGTCAATCGAACGACAGCGAAGCTGTGGTAAATTATCACTGGTTCTAATCAAATTACGGGAGAATCGGTAATTCTCTGATTATAATTCAGCAACAATTTTGAAGTTTTTTTATCAAGTTGGAAATCATTTGAAAAAGTCTAGAAAAAACAAGAGTTAAGACTCTCAGTTCGCACTTCGACCGCCTAAATAGTGCTCTTTTGTTGTACGATTTAGATAAAATAATGAAGTTGATATTCGTTTTTTAGTAGCTCACAATATAGCATCTAGAACTGTGATCAAATTTGGCCACGCAGGATTTTCTAGAGTCTTCCACTTCTCGAAGGTTCCCATATTAAAGTGGTCACGTGAACAACTGGTCATTGCATCGCAAGTCTCACTGTTTGTATAATTCCACCGCAATATCCGGAAAGAACGGAGAGAAGACCGAAAGCAGGGAGACAGTAGCACACAGGACCGATTTCTACTTTCTCCGTCAAACCGGGTCAAAAGGTATCCATGGAGCTCACATAAACAGAATAGAAATGGCGAAAGCATGAGAGTTGTCTTTTTCACTCACAACGAAATCGAAAGATACAAACGAAACATTAGCACATGTAGTATGTGCATGCGTGCATGTGAGTTTGACCCAACGATGCATCGGTACGGATCAAAGAGCTTGGAATTGTAAAAAAATAAACCATTCAGCATGAAATTCACCTATCGATCTCTCCTGTCGGAGAATCGCTTACGGGCTTCTTCACCACGCCTATAAGTCTTCTAGCATGATACACACCAATAGGTGCATCCATTCGATATGTTACATTGTATGGTCGACTGATGTGGAGAAGCCGGAACATGTAAGATCCGTTTTTGGATGAAAATCATTCTGTTTGCTACATTGCTTGGATTTTTCCGGCAAGCAATCATGTTCAGCTTCGTGAAAAAACAACGAAAATGCTTTGATGCCTACAGAAAATTTGGCCTCTTTTTTGTTCCCGGGATGAAAGCCATTATCGATGGTTCTTTCACTCGTAATTATCGGTTTGATTAGCAATGTGGCGAACGATTTTTTGAACTTCACTAAATACCTGTATGACATGCTCATCCAAAACGCTCTCGTTTCTTATCTCTTGCACAAGGCCAATTTGTTTGTATGTTTGTCTGTTTTCTTTTGTGTGTGTGTGTGTGTGTGTCTGTGCGACCCCGTTACAGAGACCAACATAGGAACGATTTTTCCCCCACTTTCCGTCAAATTTTACTTGTCTGTAGCTCGGTGCGTGGAACAATCGTTAAAATATTTCATCGTTATTGAAGAGATAATCATTCAGTCATGAGATAATAGTGAAGCGATAAAAAATTTTCTTTTAAAATAAATGATCTTAATTACTTCGTTTTACCCTCACACAAAAACGCACCCACAAGATCAAGTTTTGTCGTCTACCAGAACGTGTACTGGTATTTGCGAAGTGAATAGGGATTCGCGGTACAATTTAGGATAGAAAAACGCATGTTTGACCGATCTGGGCCTTCGGGTTTCCGAAATAAATGAATGAAAAGCCCTAGATGTTTCCGGATAGCTTGCTGATCACAATACACAAGACGTGCTAGGCATAAAGCTTGAAAAAATAATACATGGTGTGTTGGAAATGGGGCAACGGAAGACACACTTTCGCGTTATGGTCTCGATGATATTTGATGTGATGTTCTTACTCCCGGCTACTGCCTGTCAGAATGACAGGCAGTGTAGCATGTACTGGGACGCCGCTCTTCGCGAGGGACCGGCCTGAAATGTACAAAGTCAAAACGTAGTGGCTGCATCACCCACCGTCAACACTTGCACGATCAAAGCATTATAGCTACAGGCCATAGTGGCGATCTGCGTTTCGTAATTTTGAAAAAATATGGGGGATCCATTAGTTTTATTGTGATTCCAGTTCCCAATACAAATCACGGGCAGACAAGTCATAGGTTATACATGTATACACATGAGGCATCTTAATTACAAATACTGATGGATAGGTGCAACATCATATGATGAAGTTCAACAAACCGTTCAGAGCCTGCTCGGTAGCGTAATGGCTAAGGCGTTTGACTCAAATTCGTTCGTCCTTGTTCGGGTTCGCGTCCCAGTTCGGGCGCGGTGGATATGCACTGCTGATGATTCCTAACAAGGATGAAACAGCGGTACAGTGCTTCCATGGTTTCTTTATGCTGAGTTGAGCGATGATATCACATGGTGAATTATTTCATGGAATACTGATCAATTGAAGATGAATAATAACGGCCGCAACACGCGTCACGGAAACCCTGACGTGAAATCGCGTCATGCGTGTACATATTTCGGGTACACAGCGTACGTCTACCCTCAATAGGTCAGTATTACGAGATCGATATTGGGAACGGTAAAGTTATGCGATTAATAAATCAAATTCATCATTTCAACGGACCCGTAACTCGGTTAGTTTGTTTTTCTGTTGTAAATTCAGTAGGACCTGTCGATACATTATCAAACTACTTACACACGGAGGATTCTTGTTGTGGAGGTTTGATGCAAACTTTCTGTAACACATTTGCAATTTTTCTGGCAGATTTTGTTTATTTCACCAATATTTCTAACTTTCGACAATATTTGTTTTTATTTTAAATGCTTATTTGAACGTATAGTTTAAATAAGTTGGTGTTTTTCTAAGTGCTCTAGAATTTCAGTTTCTATCAAGTGTCTACAATTCTCTTTCTTTAATGGGACTGTTTTGTATTGGTTTTGACTTGGAGATTGGCCTTGCAATTGATTTGTTTTCGGTAAACGTGTGCAAAATCTTGAACTTTATCTGTTGTATTCTAAAACAATACGACTTTTTGAATGGTATTTGGCCGGTAGATTAACGACACAACGTGAGTGCAGTCATAGGGCGGACAAATCGTAATTCAGGTGATAAGAGTAGTTTGTAGTGAAGCGCTCACGAATGTGGGCTTGTAAGTTGATCTGACTGATGGTTTTGGCCGAACCTAAGATGAATTCATTTTGTTCTACTAAAGATACATCCGAATATTCTTACGATCTTTCTTGAAATACCAGCTCACGAGCAAGAACGACGACCGGGGTTCTGTGAAACCCCCGTCCAATCACGGCAGGGTGAGGTCAACCTGCCTCAGATTCAATTACAGCAAAATGAATTACTGGATATGCTCAACGCAAAATGCTCACCACGTGAAAAGGGGATTTTTTTGGGGGGGGAGGCGATTTAGCTCGCACAAGTCACGATGCACTTGTCCTAAAACTAAGTTATATTTAACAGAAAAACATTTTGCTACGCTTCGCACTCAAATAATGCATGCAACTGGAAATAAAACTATTCCATCGCTACAAGTATTCATTGGTACTACTATATATCCATTTGTACTATCATTACAAGTTTTTGGTAGCCGGAATATGAACTTTCATTCAGTAATTTTGTCAAGACGACCAAAGGACCGCACCAACTTGGACTCGGATTGTTCGATATGGCCTTAATTGGATTTATCTAGCTTTGGACCTAAGTAAAAGCTATTCGGATTCGCCAAAACAATGGCTATTTATTGTCTTCCTCAATGGTACGACCGTCGACGTTGTCCGCGAGATGGGCGTTGGGGCAAGTTGCGAGCCGCGAGCCGTGGATAAACTTCTACTAAGGATGGAAGATCACAGTAATCCGACTGGATAGAAATCCCGATCAGATTTGACAGAACTTTGCAAAACCACGCATTATCGAGTGGACCGGGTGATCCGTTGCAAAACTTTTGCCGATATTCTTGGCCTATGTTGCACCAAATTCTAAATACTATTCGCGCTGTCTTCTTAACTCTCCTCTGAAATGTTGACTTTTCGTTTTGTTTTATGAGGTCATTTAGTATCCTGTTAAAGCTTTGTTTACTGGTTTCCGGGGTTACACCGGTGACATGATTTTGTCGATGCGGTAAAAAGGGAACCATGATGCAACTAAACATAATTTGCAAACTACTGCATTTAAATTGCCGTTTTATGTTAAGGTGAACGGAGAAAACCGTTCCAATGAAGGAACTTGCATTTTCTTCTTTCTGAGAAGTAGGGGTTGCAAATTGTCTAGTGTTGCGAAAGCATTTGTAAATCATCACACGACTAACGCGGTTTGAGGCCAAAGCGATCAATTTGCGATTGCAGTTCTTGGGTGCACTGGAATTCTAGACTGTGACTCTAGTCTGGAGAAGAAGTAGAAACGGTGAGCAAAACAGCTGGGCTACTAGGCTGTTTAGGCATTTTTAACGATCAGATCAACGACTAGACACATCACAACTTCCCCAAGCTTCCGCAGTCACATTGTATTTTACTGTCCGCCACTCCTATGGGCTCTCGATGCATACATAAACAATAGATCCGAGAAATCCAAATGAATTCGCTTTTCCACGATCTGTAGTGATGGACCTGCGGTGGTCGGGCGGTCGGCGTTGTGGCTCTCGTGTGAATGTCACCCCATGGCTGGCTACTTCACGAATTCAACAAGATTTCAATGGCGACCATCCTCATCCTAAAACCAATCAAAATGTTACATCAATAAAAGTTGACTAACTGATTACCAGAGATAAGTCGACTCTCCTAGCCATTTTGATTGTATCGGGGAAGATAGCGCTATCACCGCTGTGTACGGATCCCAGTTTGAGGAATAGCACACTTGTGTCAATATTTCATAAGTCCGGAATCAAAAAGCTTACGGGCTCGACTAAAATCAAACTGATTTATCGTGGACAGTTCGAGGTAACTTTGGATCCAGTCAGATAGAATGTTCTGTTTTTTCTCTTCATATATGACTGTGACCATTTCAATTCAGTTTCATCTGTAAAACCATTAACCTTGCATCAACATGTTCCGGTTTCTACCTTGCAGCACCATCTGATCAAGGGGGAAAAAGAACTGAAATTATGGAAAATCGACTACTGAAGAACTTAATGGGAAAAAGGTATTGAATGCAAAAATGCCACTGATCACGGTACTAAGTCGTCACCTGTTCTCTCGTGAACATTAAGAAATTAAAAAATTTCACCATTTTTCATTAGTCATCGATTAGCCAAGTCGACCTATCCTCCAAGAACCGTGTGCCTCGACGAACGGTGCACAAAAAGGTAGTCGTTCTGTGGTCATGGGTAAAACATTTTCCAACAAGCCCAGTCTATTCCGATCCATTGCCTGTTCTAAGCACTGAACCCCAAAAATCAGTAAGGTACGCTTAACGTCTGAACTATTCACAATATCATCCCATCATATTTTACCAAGATCATGAGGTTAACGATGTGCAAACACCAAAGGTCATCGCATCTCCTCTGCTTTCAACGGCCAGGCGTCGCAGCCTAGAGCAACACCGAAATCACCACTGCCGTGAATACTAAAACTCTTATTAACAACCGGTTGTCACATCCACTTCACAAATGCGTCAAACTAGCAAACACCAATCAGGCCTGTTGTATGCGCGAAGGTATTTCAATACAATACACAACATTACGAGATACAACAGCCCAAGTAAGCTAATCTTTCCACCTCACCTAGTTGCTCCCTTACAACAACAGGGTTCGACTTTCAGTCAAATCAGCCATCCAACACCATTTTACACTACGAATGTGCAAAACGCATCCCAAACAAATACACTGTTACTCGTTCAATCCAAAAATAAACTTGCAAATTATTCGAATCTCCACTTAGCAGTGCAAAACTTTCCGCATATTTCAAGGTAGGCGGATTCCTGTCCGAGCAAATATCAATGCCAATATTCCCACATTAAGATAGGCCTATCTCCATAACCGTCTCAATGACAAAGTTAAAAAGAAAACGTGAAAGAGTACAACCCTGACGAACGCCACTTATTGTACTGAATTCGGGTGAAAAATTGCAATAAGCGCGAATTCGGCTTCGGCTGTTTGCCTACAGAGACTAGACAAACGAAATGAATTTCTCTCGCGCACCTTCAATAAGAGCCAGTGCCAAAGAACTGCACCACCAACAGCGTCAAACATCGCCTTCAAATCAAGAAAAGCGGAAATCGTGGATCTAAAGAGCATGCGTCTATGCTCTAAGATCCGTTGCAAAGTGAACATTTGGTCAACATAACCACGACCGAGAAGGAAACCGGCTTCATTTTTACACATACATCTTTCGCGGGTACTAGATAATCGGCAGAGGAAAATACCCAACAACAATTTGGGTGCAGTGCTTACTAAACTAAACCCTCTGTGGTTTTCACATGAAGAACTATCACCCTTCTTGTAAATCGGCACAATCACCGATTCACAGCAATCCTTAAGAATCTCTTCTCTTGCCCAGATTGATCCCAAGGAGTTTTGTTAACTCCGATGTTAACAATTTGCCACCATCCTTGAATACGGATGGTGATAGTCCACCTGGTCTAGCTATCTTATACCTTTTTCAGTAAACCTATCTCCTTGATCAAATTCATTTCCGATGGACGCCTGGGACCCACCTGCACTGGTTCACTTGCAGACAAAAGTGGAATACCCACTGTGGCGATAGGCCAACTAAACTGTTCCCTAAAGTGATCTGGACAACGCGCCAACCGACGTTCCTAAGAGTGAATCTGTGCGTTGAATTTCCTCATCACCTCGCTTACGCTTTGATTCTGTAAGCCAGTATTCCTAATGAGTCGATACAGGTTGCTGCTGTTCCCGATAGCCGCATACGTCCACATCTACCGGCGTTATATCTACTTCCAACCTATGAGATCTCTCCTGATTGAGAGAAAAATCAAAGGTCGGTCACGTTACGGAATCAAATTTTGAGGCGAACTCGACTAGAGGTTATCGGCCATTATTGACGTTTGTATTTCTGATAAATAAAGACAAGATTTATGTGGAAGAATGTATAAATATATATATATATAAGCTGCACGCATTTGATGGTAAGGGTAATTCATGTCTCGTGATGATGAGTAAGTGGCCTTTATAACAGACCGGTTTGTTGATAATCATGTGTACCAATCCGGTTAATGCCAGTCAACCTTCGCTTTCAGCTATTTCTATTCAGTCGTATTCGTATTTGAGGCTACAACAACTCATTTTTGAGACTAAAAGGCATATAAGAAAATCAACCATCCAACAGAATGCTGGACAAATGAGCGTCGTCCATAACAAATGGATATAAATTTTGTTCTGACTACTAAACAGAATACTTATCGCCATACCATCGACTTTCTTTGCTTGAGTTACTAGGACGGATTCTTAGTAAGAGCTGAGACAAACAATTATTGCCGTTCAGTTTAGCAACCATTTCCTTGATCTTTACTCTAAATGAAATCAGCTGCGCAAATAATAAATTTTGGGTATTGCTTATGGTGCATCGTCTATTAACTAAAAGGCCACCCATGTTTGTTGTTTATTCGTTTGGAAGATCATCGTTATGCACTTTAAATGTGACATCGCATTTCCGACTCCTGACAATACCGGTCGATTTCATTTTCAATGATCTTGAATTGATTGTGATCCCCTTCTTGGACTGACCCTTGCTGTCTTCTAACAGGCTGAGTAGAAAGACTATCATCAGCAAGAATGTTGATGGACTTCTGCTGAATGGAAGCAGATTTAGTTATTGTGCTAGCTGATGTTTGGGGCACAGCTAGCATACGAGATTGTTTTACCTCATCCACGTGAGTGCCGATACACTCGGTAACAAACGTTTTCAAACTATTAACCAGAAGTTCAGTTTAATTTTCTCGAAATTACGGGTCACAAAATAGGTTCTTCGGGACCCCCGACGCTCCAATGACCATACATTCTACAAAAGCCTTTGGTCACAATCCCTTGATTACGGAGACAATTCCAATTATGAAAATTTGTCATTCACCGCCCATCCCCAAGGAAGTTATATCATTTGTCGTCCCTCAACCAATATGCCTAATAAAATCACATAATTGACACTGGAATTAAAGTGACCTTCAGGAAATCTGTGCAATTCGTCAGCTCAGGCACCATTCACTATGTTCGAGAAAAAAGATCCGGAAGTTTCGTGGAGATCATTGCACATTACACAAAACAGGACAGCGCATACCGTACAGCGATGCTATAAAATACAACATAACTTTTTGATAAACGAATGTGAATCCCCAGAAAATTCTCACATCAAGACAAACCTAGAGGGATATTTTCCTCCGTTCGCACCACCAGTGATACATCACAAATGAAGTCGTACTAAGGGTACACGTTTCACATCAGGTGTTAGGAAAAATGAAAAACGATTGTACAAAAGTGAAGTGCGAATCAAAGGTTAATTCAGTAAACAAAACAAAGCTGTATCTTCGACGAATCAACAGCAGGAGCTGAATACTTATTTGGAGCTCATTTTTTGTCCATACCACGAGTATAATTCCTATATTACATGCTTTTTGAAGATTCCAATGCAAGCATTCCAAAACTGGCTTGAAAATACCCAAGTGGATAGCAAGTTCCAAAGCAGTCCAATGCTGCCTGAAATTCGAACGTGACTTCGTGAGCTCAGAATCAAATCGCAGCGAACATCTAGTTCTGATCTCAGCGCGATTGAGAACCTCGAGAATATCCCGGGTCACTGTTTGCACAAAGAGGCCAGAGTGTCAACCGACAACGGAACTCGCGACCGCACTAGGATGAACAGAGCGTTATCGGTCAAAATGGCAGTTGCTCACTTCCAGAACTACCGCACATTTGTAGCAAGATAAACGAAAGAACAACCAAGTAAAACTGCTTATTAACAGCAAAATTTGCGGGGAAGGTATGTCGAGATTCTCGATTAGGACAGTTGTGGGATGTACTAGAACGGCCGAAAAGTTTACATACACAGGAGACCCATGTTACCAGATTCACGTTTCCACAAAACCAACTGTGATAGGTAAGTTTACGGCAGACCAGTGCAACGGTACTTGCATACAAACTGTTTCATCTGTATCCGGCTTTCGTAATGCAAATTCAAGCTGACAGACTGACCAGTCCATAGTCCTTATATCAGCCCGACTGAGATGCCTAGTCTTGAGGGAAACAACGGTTGACTTCCAGAAGTCGCATCGTTCACAACATACCATTGTCGATATCACTTGCCCTCGTTGAATGATACAGTTAAGAGACGCGCATCGTATGTACTCTAAGCCACGGTGTCCCCATAGGGCCTACTTTAGTTGTCCGGAATAAATTTTGGTACATTTATTGAACGTGCAAGTGCAAAACGGACCGATTTTCAAGAGAAAATTGGCACTTTTGCCTATCATTTACCCTGTGATATGCTTTGATGGTTGATTTTGACATTGTAGTATTTGGTTGTTTGCGTGTTTTGTCAGACAAGAACTGACGGATACCTTCGTTGCGGAACTTTCGAGAGTTCTCGTTTTCGATTCACGTTTACAACACTGCATGCTTGTTATGATTCGGATCCTTGCAAATTGTCTTATCATTACTATTTCGACGTTACGACATTTATATTCAATACATTTCATGCACATGATCTTTGGTCCGAGTCTTCTCTAATCCACCAGTTAAGGAGACTTAGCAATTTTGTGGCTTCAGAATTTGCTGGATCACAAATCGGGGGGAGCGGTTTGTCCAATGTATTTTCTGAATGTTTTTGTGATCCGTTGCATAAAATTACGATGACATTCCGCTCGGATTGAATATATTCTATCACACCGAATCGATTATTATCATTCGTGTCTAGAAATCGAATGCGTGACTACGGTCATACAACGCTTTGACACCAGCAGGTGGAATTTCGGTTATTTAGAAGTGGAACAAAAACGATGGTGAACTTAACAGTATTTCTCCCATTTTGCAAGCGATATCCTGGGCGTACAGAACTCAGACACCGGAATCTCATTAAGATCAATGGGAATGTACGTTAATGATAAACGCACATAAGAATCCCACGGTGATTTGTCGGAAGCTTTCATTCGGTCAGACAGGATTAACTTTCAGAAAGAGGACACGAGGTCCGGTCAAGGGAGTCCCGGAGATGCGTACCTGGTGAAACCGGCCTTGTACTTCCCGGGGTGGGGGGATGGCGATGCATCCTTGTGCGAAATGTACTGCTGACAAAAAACCGATAGTAAACCTGATCTAATCATAGTGTTCTTTCAATAATCTCTAAACGATAAAAACGGCAAATCGAATGTGAGTAGATATTCTGAGCCCATTTGTTTGTTGAATTTGCAAACGCCTTCAACATAATAGAAGAGATCTATTCTGTCCCATTAAGCTTCATTATCAGCGCAGAAATATAGCAGACTTCGTTTAATGGCTAACACTCAACTTCCTATATATTCAAGACCATTCAACTGATGGGATAAATATTCAACCACTAACCAATCACTTCTATGGTAAGGTGAACATGTGCGCGCAAATTCTATCGGATCTGTCTTCCGGTTAGCCTCGTTCCGGTATTTTCGAGTTCTCGTTTGCAACTCTGCACGCATGTAGTGATTTGCTTCCTCTTGGATCGCCTTATCGGGACCATTTCTAGCTATGACATGCACGATACATTTCATGCATCTGGTCTTTAGCTTGAATCTTCTTCATTCTCTCAACTGAGGAAACTTCGTTTAATAGGACTTTAGAATCTAACAGGAGCCAGGTCAGTGGGTCGAATACCGACCCTCTTCTATCGGTTGATACGGGAGATACGTAGGACGGCTGAGGAAGAATGTCTGGCCTATCTAGTATAAGAGGGTATGCGAAATTTCCCTACCGACGAGCGGTTGTGAGGGTTGGACGTCCGAAGTCCAATGAAAGATTAGATGCAACTCAGGTTCGACTTGAAAGTCATCATCCGGGACAGGACAAACTACCAGATGGAACTTATGGAAACTTGGCATTCATCAGAAAGACCGGAAATGCACACCAGTGGAAACGGGAGCTGACTCAGCCCGCAACGCGCCAGTCGCAGGGAACAATGAATAGAGGAACTAGTCGGCGTCTTTGCTCTACTGCTTCCGCCCAAAGCAGCCAATGGATACCGAATGAAGACGACAGGGCCACCAGTATGAGCAGAAGAGGGCATGCAGGCACTCAACGTAAGACCATAGCACCAATGATGCCACCTTGGCTAGTGATGAAATGTCTACAATAAACCTGCTAAGCGAACAAACCGAAGCCATCCTGTTGAATGTGAACCGGAGAAAAACATTCTTCTACGATATATATATATATATATATATATATATATGTCTCACCAGCCTCGAATCTGTAGCATCAGGAGTGCGCATGAAAGGTCTTCGTCGAAGAGTCCACAGAAGAACCACAACTGTGATTCGTTGATAATTCTTTGTCAGTTGGGCTGAGCTAACCTTAGGAACGAGGGCAGAATGCCCCAGAATATACATATGTATATATAGAAGCGGTTAGTATTATCTGGATGCCCGGGAGCACACGACAGGTTTCGCGGTTATTGTCGCTCGCCAGGTATGCGCACCCGGTGCTCTCTTGTCCAAACATCAATATATATATATATATATATACTTCGTTTTTTCCTCATGTTGGGAACAAAAGACAAGAAAACTGATCATGAACATGGTTTTGTGAAAAATTTACCAATGGAAGAATGCTGTCGAACAGATGTATTTGATGTTCTAATACTGCTAGGTTTCCCAGGTCCAAACAGGCAGTTTTCATGAAGGTACACAAATGGATCCTTTAGGTATGAAAAGTGTTACCCCAAGGCAGCGAGATGAAGCATGAGGTCGTGACCACCCAGAGGTTAGTGACGGGTTGATCAGTCCGTAAGTGATTCGGGTAAGGCCACTCATCCTGGATGCTCAGTGCAGGTCTCCGATACAGATGCTGACAAGCACAGGGCTTTATGCTTCGTATGCCGCCCGAGGTTAGTTTGGAACCACGGCTCAGCCAGTTCCCCTGGACCGAGTAACAGTGATGCATCAAGTGAGCATGGGGTATTGGCCTTTTCTTTCACACCTTGGTAAAACCGCCTTCCACCACAAGAAGGCAATGCACTGGCCTTACTCAGCAGATACTGCCCGAGACGTAGAGCCATCTGGGAGCGCGAGGGGCGTTCAGACAGAGTAGCACCTTGAAGCTCCCATCACGAATAAGGTCGGTCGGATGGGTGATCTCACTCCAGCCAGTGTGCTAGAGAAGTTGCCAAGGGGACATACAAGCTCGGATAGTAATAAACAGGTTCAAATTTAAACCGTGGTCAGGCTAGACCATAGTTATTATGACCCTTGTAAGAACAGCCACGACATCAAGCTGAAAAACCGTTGGGCAATTTCTGATTTCTGGGATTATTCCAGGAAAAAAGTTGCAGTTTCCTAATTCAATAGTCGCCTCTTTGTTCCTTTTCGAGAGTGGCTACTAGTAATTTTCTGTCCACAGCTAAGGCAACCAAGATCCCAACGAAGCCAACACTAACCGAATTTCAGCTTATTCATTCGAACGTCATACCAGTGATGCAAGATTCAAGCAGGACATCGGAAATGAAACCGTTTCGCGCTAAAATTCACATCACTTCACACAAAACTCGATCGCACCTGAATCCCGATCCATTTTTTGGACTGATGAAAATGCCGATCGGTCGGCCAAGGCAAGAATCCTATCCTTCCCTACTGTGAAAACACTACGCATTCTTTCCTTTGTTTCACATGCCACATGATAAAACGTGACCGAAAGACCTCCGCGGATTTCAGGCATTTGTAAAATGGTTCAGAATCACCTTGTACAAATCCCTTTCTGCTCAGTTCGGATAGTTTCTTTCCCAAACTTCACATTTGTTCCTTGTGACATATTGGCTTGGATCGCCTAAGTTGTCAAAAAACAACTCGCTGACCTGCGAAAAACTATCAATATTGATTGCAGACACATTTCTGTGCTTTCATATGCCACTGTTTTTTCTTCTCAGTTCAGGCAGCTTTGGATTCTGTTTTATTGGTCTCTTTTGGCATATGAGAGCCTGCCAATCTAAACCAAATTACCTAACCTGCTTCAACTTCGCTTAAGATCATGGCTAATGTGAATACCCTTCAATATCACATGATTAGGTAATGTCTGGAAGTGGACCACAAATGATGGGTGACAACAGTTGGTATAATATCTTGCATTAAATTGTTGATTTGTCACTTATGCAGCAGGGGTAATAACATTGCGCGGCCCCGGCGCACTACATGGGTTTAATCAATTTAGTTTATTCCTAATGCGATTTGGTATAAATGTCTAATGTGGTAATGTGTCGACTCTACAGGATACCATACTTCACCACAATTAACTCGGGATCCTAAAGAGTCGCAGAAAAAAATGTGGTTGGCAATATTTTGGGAAGTGTATCAGGTAGGTCCTCTTTCGTTTATTTTACTCTCGAGATGGCATTGGGAGGTACCGAACACAACCAGGGCAAGATTGATGGGTCTAACAATGGCACGAGTGAACAGACGAATATCACAATAATCGACTGTTGGAAACTTTCAAAACACAGAGTGATGGCCACACAACTAGATAACAAGCTTCTACGGCAGTGAGGAACGGCGAGGACATCATCACAATATCTGTTAGTTCTCACAAGAACCTGTTCGCAAGCCATTGGAGAATGGCTAACTAGATGTCCATCTGCTTGGATCACTTATTTTTTCATATGAGTTGCCAAGTCAAATCAAGGAGGACCAGGGGACTATTTTGTTGGACCTTCACAGAGTGACCCTCCTGGAGTGATTAAATCTTCGGCTCTTTAGGCCACACATAACCAAGATGCAGTCTCACGTGGCGGGGCCCGCATTAGTGCAAGGTCAATATCTGTACAAATATTTTTTGAGTTTGCTCTGAACAGTACTTGTTACACACATGGCGCCGTTCATGGGTTGACAAAACAATGGTTTTTCACGTTTTTTTGGGACGTCCTTGGTCGGTTTCCATTGTAACCGTCCTCAGGACGTGCGTTTAGACGACGGATGACCATTCTGCGGAAAACAATTGTGATACTCCACACGGAAGAAAGTGTGAATATCAAAGTCACCGAGGACCTTTCTTACTGCTTCCGAAGTACCCGATCTGTAGGGAATTCCGACCGAGGCCGTTTTCTTTTTTTTCTTCGTCTTGGTTGTTGACATGCAAGTTTTCAGTTGTTTTCTTATGAGGCTTGGCGGATAGTGATTGTCTTGCAAGACGTCGTCTAGACGTTCTAGTTCTTTACGGTCGGCATCATCCCTGCGTAGCTTTTTAACTCTGTTGGCTAGCGAGGAAATAAGTGTCCGTTTCACGTATTGTGGATGAGCTGAACTGAAGTCTAAATACTTATCCGAATCTGCGGATTTTCTATGAATGTCAATAGTGATTTTTTGTGAGTCATTAACCTTCAGCCGACAATATAAGGAGCTGATGACTCTACTGGTGTCTTCTGATTCCATTGTGAACTTAATGGACCTAAATTGCTGATTGAGAGCTTGAAGAAAACTATCTTTTTGTGCCGATCTGATGATTGCAAATGTATCGCCGACATACCGTACGTAAAAGCATTAAAGTGGATAAATTCCAGTGGAGCTTTTGATTCAGTTGAATGTAGCAAAAGGTTGGTTACGATGGGGGATATGGGTGATCCCATGGCCATACCATCCATTTTTTTGTACAACTCATGTTTGAACATGAAGTATGTTGACATGAGGCAAAGTTCTATATCCCTGATAATTTCTAATGAAGCTAGTACGGTCCGGTCTTCTAAGAAAATGTCAGATATTAACAATGAACGTAAATAGTGCAGGCTGTCTTTGATGGGTACACCCGTGCATAAACATCTTTGAGAAACAAACATTCCAAAGGTCACCACGCTAGTTGACCCCACCACCAAGGCGACGCATGACCCACGGTAGTCGAAACGTTGGTACATTACATCTACCAACAACGCTGTGTTATCAAAATTATATCATTCACAACTAACAGATTTGTTTTGGAATTCTAATTGTTCACTGCTTGGTGACTGGATTCCCCTGTGAATTATGTCTACTACTTTAAATTGATTACACAAATGAAAGGAGTTCAATACTGAATCGATAGTGGCTCAGGATGATCAGGACGGCGATCCCCGTTGCATCGTGCAGGACAGGCAAGGATAAGTGATTTACCGCTCAGAGTGCCCTTGTTGGTTCAAGGTTCTCTACCTTGTGGACCAGCTTTTTAGTCATGTTAGTAAAGGAATTCCGAACGGAAAACTCTTTCTGTAACGTGGGCAGCCGCGGAGTATACTTTGCCCACAAGTACCCTTTTTTGAGAAATCTTACGAACTTCCGTTTCTCTGGAATTTCGGTGGACTAATTTAGTGATAGTACCAAAGAAAAGGCAAAAAATAAGACCAGCGCGTGAATTATCTTTATGCCCGTGACCTAGCTGCCTCCAACATTTGCACACTACCAGATAAGACAACAAGATGTGCTAGGGGGCTGAGTGCATCAACAGCAACCGACTTAAACGAAGACGCATGTTCGCCGTGTCTGCATGTGCTCCCATCAACTGCAACTCGCTTCAAGCAGAAGACGAGTTCAGCCGGGTCGTGGTTAAATAACATTTGAAACGCATATTGAATGGACATTGTGGTGCCCGGCATTGGATGCTTTGAGGAGGCAAAGGCTAGTCTCACGGCTACTGCCGGCCCCCCTTCAGGCTTGTCCCGATCAAAGAATACTACCGTTGGACATAACGATATCGGTTCAAGTGGCGACCTCCGTTCTCTCCATAGCGTTGCAAACACTGCCAGCATCGCCACTGGTCACATCGACCACTCCAGTCAATGCCTGTGGACTCAGACCGCGCTCTGGTTAGCATTCGGTTTTGTTTCAGCCTATGCCACTCTTTAAATCATCTGGGGGACATCCTAAACAGTCGCTTCTAGGACAGAACCGCATACATGAGTTCCAATCAGGGTTTATAGGCCGCATTTGTGAAACGCAGAGGAAGATATAAGAAACCCAGCACTCAGCGGCAACTGCCACAAAGTACCCGAGACCATGTAGACCGCAGAAATTATCAACAACCTCGACCTCAAATTCCCCGTTAGATGCTCGCAGATCCGTCTCCCCGGATGTCTTCCACGATGGGAGAGACAAATCCCTGAGACACCAGCTAACCAGGAGATCGAGAAATGACCGCAAGTAGCGCTGGATAGCGATATGCAGGGAAATGGAGACGCTGCGATTATCAGCAATAGTCGCTACCTTTACCGACTGATTAGGAGTACCGGCCCACGAGAATCAAATGTAAGCAACACGATTAGTGAATCCAACGGCCCACTGACTCACTCTTAGCGGCATCGTTGGTTGATTCACTGCCACAATGGGCCTTCCAATCACACTTGTAAATGAACCAGTCCAGATAGATGCCAGTTCTCTAACAGAAATGCAGGTTACCAGATAGATAGATTTTCTTAGAAGACATCAGACAGCCAGGCCGTCCTTTTCCAAGGAAGGTTGCTAAGTGTTAACATTATGGCTAGCAAAACTCCTGTGACCGACCTGGACAAAGGAGGAAATTCCCGAAGACTGCTGCGAATAGGCGAGTATATTGATTTACAAGAAACATGACAGATTCTCGTATGAAAATCAGAGAAGTTAGTTTGGTAGGCACTGCAACCAAACTGTTCGCAAGCACTATCCTCCATCGACTATCTAGTAATCGCGAAAGGTGCACACATCAACCCGGGTTCCCTCCCGGTCAGGGTTGTATTGGTCAAATCCTCACGCTGCGGTAAATCCTAGAACACGACCACCCTTTCCGTGAACTCACGATCTCTACTTTCTGATCTACAAGCGGCGTTCTACTCAGTCAACCGCGCGCCTTTCTGGCGCTGACTCTCATCGATGTCAATTTCACTTTTCCGGTCCCCGTACTCGCGAAAGCAACTCATCCAATATACGTATACCAGGAGAAATGTAACCCCAAACAACATGTTGCCTAGCTTCTCTCCTTCGAGACCTAGATTTGTCTTCGATCGAATCCAATGTTGCAACAGCATTTCACATTTTGAAGGTTCAAAACGTATCCCAAACATATCCACACTATCATTCAGGCGGTTGGGAAGCGTTTTCAACCGATCCGGGTCTCCACTCAGTAGTACAATTCACTGTCTGGGCAAATATCCATGTCACCAGCATCGCATGAGGATAGGAATGTCTCTATAATCATCTCAGCCACAATGTTGAACAGAAATAGAGAAAGAGTGCGACCCTGGCAAACATCACTTCTCGTGATAAACCGGAGTGAAAGATCTCCAGAATCAGATATTAACGGTGGACAGTGACAGTAAGACTATGCACGAGACTGTTGTGATCGGTGACCATCCTAGGGTTTTTGGTGCCGCAGATTTTATTTCTGTCATTAATTTTCCTAAACAACTTGCCCTTTTCTCGGTATTTCGAAACTGGCGTTACTTTAAATATTGCGCTGTTGAATACTTTTATATGTCCGCGAAAAGATTCGTAAAACCCGTTCTGTGATTGGCTAGTCCACACATCAATCAAGACCACCCAAAAAAACTATAGAAACGATAGAGCACACTTGAATTCTGACTTGTGTTGGTGGGTCACCAATAAACGCGCGACGGTACTCTGTGTTCGTCCTCTCTCTTCCGCTAGCGGGCTTGGATAGCTGTTCGTATTTCGCGCCGCCTACTGTTCCGTGAGGCTGCTCATTCAAGGGAGCAGCGGTTCCGTCCCATTCGTTGTGCGACTACGGACCTTGAGTCTTGAACCCGAACTTTTAGGTCTCCAACCCCCGTGTTCGTGTCCTACTAGACCATAGGCTGTGTTCTTGTGCTATAGTGTGCCGCTAGTACGTCTTGTGCTTCAGTGTGTACATAGATCAACCAAACTCGGCAACATAACAGAGACGAACTTCTTTTTCGAAAACAATGGCAACCAAAATGAACAACTGGATGCAAATAAACAGTGGACGGTTGCGTAGGTCCCGTAAACGATCGAAAGATGCGTATTCACTACTATTCGTGCACGGTGACCCTTACCAGATATCAGATCAGAAAACGAAAGGAGTATCCTAGGGAGTATCGCTAACCGGAGCAGGCACCTTTGATAAAGGGCTAAAGAATACTGGATAGTCTAAGAAGGCACGTCAGAACCATAAATGAGATTATCCATTACATCCGTAAGGTTTATCGCATTAGATAAACAACAACGAAAGGCAGGGTCGCAGAACCAAGTAATATCCGACTTACTGATTCGATGAGTCGGCGAAAGCGAACCACTGTCGCAGCGCTGGAGTTAGACCTGAACTACGAAATGATAAACACTCAATCCACCTGGCTACCATTCATAACTTTGTACTGTTCACAGAGGAACTGTGCTTCGAAATCAGTTGGAATGGCATCACAGAGACCCGAGTGCAGTCTTAGGCTACATGCAATTAGAGTGCAAGCTTACCCGGAAGTCGATGCGAAACAAAGGGTGAGTACAACCCACCAGTTGCTCTAAATTTTACCTTATTAAAATGTACCAGTCCACTGGACCTTAACATGAAACACTACACCGGCCAATGTATGCAGATGTTAATCAAACATACTTTTAACGGGGGAATACTGAACAGAGGATGGAATTAAGCCATCAACTTTGGATATTACTGTCGAACCGCTCCGTGAATGATAATCGTCACAGCTTCGTGATTAGGAAAACGCGTAGGTAAAATGAAATGCAAACCGAAAAGGCTGATATGAAAACGATGCATTCACTCAATCATGGATGCATCAGTTGTTTATCTCATGAGAAAGTAAACAGATATGGATAGTCATGGATCTGTGAATTTTGAAGTCGGATTTTTCACATGCATACGCACGTACACGCATACATACCTACATCAGAGATCATTTCGCTTCAAATTTTGAAGATAGTGAAAAATAATATTGGCAATCAGCTCTGTCAGCCTAGAAATTGAGAACACCGAGAGTAGGAGGGCAAGTCCGTAGGTGTAGCACGGGACGATTTACGAGGGGACTACATTCGGGCATGTGGACTGGATGAGTTTGACAAAAAATTCATACAATGCATTCAGTTCGAGGTCTTGCAAACTCCTCAAAGTGATGTTTGGCGAGAAAAACAATGACCAGCAAAATCGCGAGACCGACAGACACTGACAGCTTAGTTCGTGGCAAACAGGAAAGGAAAGAAGGAAACCGTGGAGTTGGCGATATTAGTCCGGCGCGAAAATGCAAGTACGAGGATGAACCAAAATCGGAAAGAACAAAGCACTGGTTGACAAGAGAAGGGAAGTCGTTATGTTAACGTATCACTCCAAAGGTACCGACTATGGACTGGCACTGGTACAGGAGACGTGAGAGTCCACTGGTTAGCCTAAAGAAGTTAGTTGGACATGTTGGGCAAACGGTGTGCACATAACACCATTAACAGGACGTGGTAATACACATAAGCCAGCATATCGGACATAAACGAAAGAGGGGCTTAATGTATATATATATATGGCAAAGTAGTGGCTGCAAAGCGAAAAGGGCCTCTCAAAAAAATACAATTTGTTGGAACGTGAACAACAAGGGGGATGGAGATTCGGAAACGCAGACGGAAGAAGGTCAAGATTCCAGTTGAAATAATGAACCAAACATGCGTAAACTGATGTATACATATACACACACGCATACGCCGCAGTAGATCATTTCCCACACAAATTTAGTGGGATTAAGCTTGGGAGTGGAAAGATAAAAAGTAAAGGTTTCGCTAATACCATAATGTTCTTTTTCTCATCTTCGCTGGTTTAGTTTCCAAGCGTGTGTGATTGTCTGGGTAGATCGGACAGGCTTCCGAACGTAAAACAACTAGTTCGCAATTAGGCCACCGCTGGGACATGCGAGCAGATATACAAACACAGGCACATATATACGGATAGTTAAACGTACGAATGTACCAGGGAAAAGGAAAAGATAAGATTTTCCTCAGAAATAAGACCACAAAAGTAACGTGAGTAAAGGGAGGAAGCACATCAAGTCTGCGGTTCTAACATTCTGTAACTCAACATACACCTATGGATCAGACGGATAGGGAGAGACAGAACCATGTGATATGCACGATTTTTCGCAAGTGCGCGTGAACAAGGAACAAAGAACGGCTGCTGATAGGCAACATTATACAGTAGGCCTAGAAAGCAAGAGATCACCGAGTATTTAGCCTCCGGGAACAAGTCTGATGGGAGGACATGCACTAGTCACCTCAGACGGAGGTACTAGTGAGCATGGAGAATCGCGATTACAAAGACAAAGAAAGCAGCGACGTAGTCATGTGAAATCTAGCTCAGAAAGGATTAAGTCAGATGAATCTCTATTAAGTTCCCCATTCATTGGACGAAACCTAGTCTCACCGGCGAATCCATCTCCAACCAGTGGACCAGCAAATCCCAGACCCTCCAAAGTAGGCACATGGGAGGTGGGATTATGGGTCAAATCCGCGGACGATGACGGTGCTGGCGGTGAAGAAGAGACGTGAGTGACATCATTTTTCCCCTTTTTTGTTAATTTCGTGGATGTGGTGGACCGTAGAAAATCGTTCCGGAGCAAAATACAGAACAGGATAGGGTTGAGCAAGTTCATGATTAGCATACTGGCACAAAGGAGAGCGAAGTAGAACGGAGACATTCGATATGGTTCCATGTACATTCCATAGGTGATCCGGAACAGGGCATATCCACGACATCCGGCAAAAGTGAGCAAATTCAACACCGCATTGAATCGATAGGCCGAATTAGTGAATGGTACTTTGTGCATTTGCATCAGTTTCCGTGTGTGAAGGAATACACTGTTTACCTCTGCTAACAATGCGACCACAGTGTACGCGATATATTTAACAGTGATGATATTGTAGATGAAGGCACTCAGCACCTATGGAAGTAGCAGAAAGAAAATTATGCATGGTTAGTCTGAGATATTAATTAGCAAACAATTACGGAACGAACTGATCACGACCATTATTGATTGACAAAGAAATCGAAATTCTAGTCAGAAAAAAAAGCAGATTCAGCAGCGTCATTTGGACAGATCGATCGGATTTCCGTTGTGTGAAAGTAAAAGTCGAACGGAAGGCCGAACATTGAGAAGTTGCTCATCATCATCATCATCATCATCATCATCATCGTTCAGCGTTAAACAGCAAGCCAAGCCTCACTGACCGCTGCCTTTCCCCAGAGTTACATGTCTATAAAAAGAGTGAATATCCAAGGGGAACAGGGAGTGGACCTACACAGGTAGGAAAAGATAAGATGCTGCTGCAGCCAACATACGGAACACAGTCTAACCGTACAAGCGCACTCGTTCAATCATTCTGATTTGATAGAAAATGACAACACGATCGCCACTGTTAGCGGTTCCTTGCCATATCCTTCAGCGTATCCAGCCAGCTAGTTGACGGGTCTTTTGGACCCCAACCAACAAGACGTGAGACACCGTGTGCATTTTCTCATTCCATGCTGCGACGTCACATGCTGACCTCTACCATGTGGCTTTTCCCACTCCCAGGGAGGAACGCAAAATAGGGCACGGTATGGCGGACGAGTGTTTGCAAATCAACATGTGGCAAACCAACAAAGCCTGAGATAAGGTATTCACAGAATCGGCATCTAATGCTAGAGTTGAGGAGAGTTCTCGTCGTCTACTCAAACACAACCTTCAGTGAGAGAATACAATCGTAAATTTTTCGGTCCGCATTGTAGGTAGAACCGCACATGGATGAATAAACACCATTACTCAAGAAGCACAGGACCGGTTTCACGGTTATAAACGATCTTAAGGTGAATAGAGTTTCACGTTGAGATAAAGTATTGTCAGAACCGACACCTAATACTTGATTCCTCACCTCTACATTACTCGCCCGGTCACTCCATCCGATCTTGGCGATAGTAAGTAGACCTTGGCAATCGAAAACCCCCAAGCGACGAACAACTCAGACCTTAACACGCATACTCCATGTCTCGCAACCGTACAACAGAAGTGAGCACGTTGCGACCTTTCAACTTCAGTGAAATATCAGGCCGACGCCACAAGTGCATCAGTCCTGTGTACGCCGCTCAAGTTTTCCATTTACGCGTGCCGAGCTTTCATCTGACACGCAGCTTCCAAAAGTGAAACGATTCATACTCGTTAGTTTCTCACCATCTGGTATCAATTTCACGACTACCGCCACAGTTTTGTGACAGCACTTTACACTTTGAAGATGCCAAGCACATGCCGAACCAAGCTATAGAGCTCGAGTCTATTTAGTGCACGTAGTGCATGGTCCGCCGATTCCAATACGCATACGACGTCCCCTGTCTAACCTAGATCACAGGTTCTCCCCATTATCCGGTTTGACCACCAACTCCTGGAGACCTTTTACAGCGCCCTTCACTAACTCATCCACGACAAATTTAAGCGAGAATGGAGCAACCTTGTCGAACACCGATAGCCGCTTTAAATGAACCGTTTAACCTCACGTGAACACATGTATGCGAGTACAGTACTTGCAGATTCATGAACTTCCCTCACATACTCCTCCAGTGGAGAGCAATGAACAGCGCTGTCCGATCCACTGAGTTGAACGCGCCTTTCGAGTCGAGAAAGACTACGATCGTAGGGCGGCGGTGTGTGCGGCAAGTTTCCAGAAACTGCCGGAGAGTGAATACATGGTCGATGCAACCTAGCCCTGGACCAAATCCCGTCTGCTGTTCGCGGAAGTTACGCTCGCAAACTGGTGTCAACCGGCGCAGCATTATAGAAGCTAAGATCGGAATTAAAGTAATCCCAAGATGATACCTTGAGTCACTGTATGCGTCCTTCTTGAAGATGGGTACAAGCAGTGACTCACCCCATGATAACGGAATACGCTCCTCGTTCCAAATATCACGAAGCAAAAGCAAATGCTTTTATCAGGGGTCCTCCACTCAATTTAAAAATAACTGGAAGGAGTTAGTCAGAACCGACAGATTCTTCGCTTCTCAGAAATAGAATATTCGGCTCTCCTCCCACTTCCGTTGACAAGGGAGGAGGTTAGGAATCACCTCTCAAAGATTCCCAGCTGCGGACACCGGACCAACTGCATTAGCGTGCAGCCAGCTGTATTCATCTGTGAAGTGCTCAGGCGAACGATACAACTCTTGCTGTTTACCACGGATAAGCTCTTCATTTCCATCGAACACGACTTCATTAACCGAAGTTCGCCGCCCAACGGTGTTGTCTATAAGGTTAAACAGCTTTTGAATGCTCCATGAAGCGGCTGATCATTCCATCCGTTCGACCACCTTGACCCACCAGTTTTCATAGTCATTATTGAGGCTTCTTGTCAATTGAAGCAGCAGCTGTCGATGCATTTTATTCAACTCCTTGCAGTTAGGGAGCTAACATGGCTGATTCATTAGACTCGGCGACTTTTGTGTGATCCAGTGTCTTTGATTGACGTAGGATCTGGGACCACAGGCGAAATTTGTTATCAAATGCATCGCCTGCTTGACTTGATCCCAACGCTCATCTGCACTGCTGCTCGTCGAGGTTCTTGGTGCGAACATCCGGATCAGAATGTTACTGCTAATCGGGTTTGCGATTTGCGTGAACGAGCATTGAGTTGGAGCAAAAATCGCATCAAAGCTAATCCATGGTCCGATTCTATCTGCGGGGAGCAGTACGATCTACCGTTTTGGACAGAACCGCGCCAACGGCAACTTACTGTGATGTGGTCGATCTGACCCAGATTATCTGTGGAGTTAGAGTGCCATGTCGCTGTGCGACTGTGTCGGAAATTCCCACTAGACATGAATAGACGACTGTCTGCACAAACTGGAGAAACCTGTTTCCGATGTCTATGCTGAACGAGCAAGGCGCGGCGTCTACCCAAACAAGCTCTCCGATTAGTACATTAGAATCATCCACCACCACTGAAAATCGGAGCTTCCATTCCCGTGGACATGAGTGATGAGTTCATCATAACAGACGTCTTTTTGCGCGTCAGCGCTACAGTCTATGGGGACGTATGTCAAGATGATAAATAAGTTGCGTCTAACACAATTATCCTTTCAAACGTCAAGTGATCTTTGAAAACTTATGGCATATAAACGGCCATTAACCGACGTCCTATCTAAAAGAGCAGACTTAGCCTTGTCAGACATGACTAGTCCGATACCACATTGAGTGACAGCGCAGGTTGCCTCGTCGAGTGAATTGTGCGGGAAACATCGTATTAGACGGGAAAACGTTATTGTCTGCAAATAACTGGAGAGGTCTTTCCCCGTTGTCTGTTCGCTGTGCAGGCAAGGCGCATCGCCCACCTAAACAGGACTCCGATGCACTCAGTTTTCCAACTTGTGCATTAAAGTCACCTGCTACCACTACAATGTCAGAGCGTTCGCTTCCGAACAAGAGTGACGAGGTTATCGTAAAACTCGTCTTTCTTCATATCAGTACTGCAGTCTATTGGAGCGTATACCGAGATAACAAATAAACTACGCTTAACACTACTATCCTTTCGGACGCCAACTGATCCCTGCAGTCTCATGGCACACAAGCGACTGTTGACTGGGATCCAGTCTAGAAGGGCTGCTTCAGCCTTCTCACTCAAGACTATTCCTAAACCACGTTGACCCACTGCGTGAGCTGCTTCGTCTCCTGAAGTGCGAAGAAGATATCTTGACGAGACGTTTGGCACAGTTAGCTGAATTACTCTACTCGAATCCTGAATTCGTTTCACTCACGCAGCAGACATCAGTCCACTGTCAGAGCTAAACACGCCTGTTGGCCAGCCTGCATTAAAGTGCGCACATCGAAGGAACCCAGATTCAGAGGCTGGCGAGGTTTGAGAAAACGTGAGCTAACAGACTGAAAACCACCTACGACACTACATGACAATAAACCGTTGCGAGTACCGGGTGTTATCAGTGGAGATACTATGGGTAGACAGAAGGGGCAAACATTGGGTTGGAGATAGAAGAGACAGGTTGAATAAAAGAGAGGGAACTCTGAGCTGTAGGACACCTGCGCTCGATGCAATGGGCAGCGCGGTCCTGATTATCCTGCACGACAACCGATGCAGAATGGAATTACTTGTAGGCGTGTAACTCATGGGGAATAATGGGCGGGTACTGCTAGGGAGTCCAGCCGCTAAGCAGAGGAACGATTAGGGTTCTCAACCAAAGCCTTTGGTTCTGACAACATCCTGACCGCAAGGCAGCGGGGAATAGCTGAGTGGGCGCCTATCTACTTGGATCAATTAGTCTTCCACTCGTTTTTCCGACTGAGATGCTAACGCAGATCAACCCACAGCTTGGAGGACCAGGAGACTACTTCGTCAGGCCTCTACCCATTGACCCTCCAGGCATGATTGGATCTTCGGCTTGAGATAAGCCATCCTGTATAGCTCGTTGGATCATGGAGGCACACAAGCCGTCACACCACGTCAAGATGTAGTCTCGTTGTGACAGTGTAGTCTCGTTGTGACGGGCGTTGGGATTGCTCTGTGCGTGTAAGCGGATCCCAGTCAACGGTCGTTTGTGTGTAGTTAGGTGGGACGGTTCTGCACGCGTGAATACCAGTTGATTGAAGCGTTGTTGTTTGTTCGTCGCATCTGTGTACGCGCCCCACGGATTGCAGCTACCCTGAGGCGAAAGGCGCTCTACCGGAAGTCCTCTGGATTACTTCGAAGTGTGCGTTCAACGGATGTTGTGATCGTTGGTGATTTTAATGCCTAATTTGGCTACCTAAATTAAATGGGGCGGCACCTGAGGCCGATTTTCTGTCCCAGACGATCTGACCGGTAACGGAGATCGTTTTATCCAAGTTTGTTCTGACCACAGGCTGTTACTGGTGAACAGTTTTTGCCATAAAAAGGGACATCGGGTCACTTGGAATCCTCCTTCCCTCTCCTTCACAAGGTTGTATTCAGACTAACCACAATGCCATCGGTCACTATTGGCATGGATCGATCGAGGGTTGTGGGTCATTCTGGTCCACATTTGTGGACCCAGACCATGCACTGGTCTGAGCACGCTTTTGTTTGCGTCTAGTCTGTGGTCATACCAGCACAAAAGCCACTTGCCCATCACGGCTAATTCCAGACGATAACCGAATGGAATTGTCTATGCGGTTATCGTCTCAACAAAGTGTCCAGGATCCGGGGAGCAATCAAAAAGGTTATGCTTTCAGAGTGAACTCCCACACAGGGCTCCCTGTTACATAAATCCCAGAAACGATAGCTATTCCGGATTTCAGTTGCACTGATCGATGCTAAGAGATCCGTTCCTCCGGATGCGACATACAATGGAGTGCGCAGATCCCTGAAATGTCAACCGACCAAGAGTTTCAGAAATGACCGATAGTAGTGGTGGATAGGCCAATGTAAAGAAATAAAATCGGAGTTAACAAAATTCCTTGGGATCAATCTGGGCAAGAGAAGAGATCCTTAAGGATTGCTGTGAATCGGTGATTGTGCCGATTTACAAGAAGGGTGATAGTTCTTCATGTGAAAACCACAGAGGGTTTAGTTTAGTAAGCACTGCACCCAAATTGTTGTTGGGTATTTTCCTCTGCCGATTATCTAGTACCCGCGAAAGATGTATGTGTAAAAATGAAGCCGGTTTCCTTCTCGGTCGTGGTTATGTTGACCAAATGTTCACTTTGCAACGGATCTTAGAGCATAGACGCATGCTCTTTAGATCCACGATTTCCGCTTTTCTTGATTTGAAGGCGATGTTTGACGCTGTTGGTGGTGCAGTTCTTTGGCACTGGCTCTTATTGAAGGTGCGCGAGAGAAATTCATTTCGTTTGTCTAGTCTCTGTAGGCAAACAGCCGAAGCCGAATTCGCGCTTATTGCAATTTTTCACCCGAATTCAGTACAATAAGTGGCGTTCGTCAGGGTTGTCCTCTTTCACGTTTTCTTTTTAACTTTGTCATTGAGACGGTTATGGAGATAGGCCTATCTTAATGTGGGAATATTGGCATTGATATTTGCTCGGACAGGAATCCGCCTACCTTGAAATATGCGGAAAGTTTTGCACTGCTGAGTGGAGATTCGAATAATTTGCAAGTTTATTTGGATTGAACGAGTAACAGTGTGTTTGTTTGGGATGCGTTTTGCACATTCGTAGTGTAAAATGGTGTTGGATGGCTGATTTGACTGAAAGTCGAACCCTGTTGTTGTAAGGGAGCAACTAGGTGAGGTGGAAAGATTAGCTTACTTGGGCTGTTGTATCTCGTAATGTTGTGTATTGTATTGAAATACCTTCGCGCATACAACAGGCCTGATTGGTGTTTGCTAGTTTGACGCATTTGTGAAGTGGATGTGACAACCGGTTGTTAATAAGAGTTTTAGTATTCACGGCAGTGGTGATTTCGGTGTTGCTCTAGGCTGCGACGCCTGGCCGTTGAAAGCAGAGGAGATGCGATGACCTTTGGTGTTTGCACATCGTTAACCTCATGATCTTGGTAAAATATGATGGGATGATATTGTGAATAGTTCAGACGTTAAGCGTACCTTACTGATTTTTGGGGTTCAGTGCTTAGAACAGGCAATGGATCGGAATAGACTGGGCTTGTTGGAAAATGTTTCGGACATTTGTACCTCCCCAGGTGAATCCTGTATCGGATGAATTGTCTTCATGTAGAAGGCGCGGTTGGTATTCGCTGATTTGGGGCACCTGTGGCGTGGGTGTGACATCCGGTCACCGATCAGAGGTCAAGTGTTTGCAGCGACAGTAAAGCCGGTATTGCTCTAAGGTCTTAAAACATGGCCGTTGAGAGTTGAAGACATGCGTAGACTTTTGGTGCTTAAACACCATTGTTGCTATAGTATCAGTATAACATGTCGGAAGGATTTTGTCATTAAATCTTAATTTAGGCGTACTGTACTGAGTCCTAGGGTCTAGTTTTTAGAACGGGCACTGAATCAGAATAAGTTAAAGTGGTCGGGCAATTTTTTGTGCGTGCCCAAAGAACGACTGCCGTGTTGCACGCTGTCTTTCTCGGCAGCTAATGTTTGGCAGATGGTTCGAGATGACCAGTCGATGACACTGGTAGGGAGTATGAAGACGTAAAACAGTGTACTGGCTCGTGTAGATGCAGTCAGGCTATCGAGTTAAGGTCCGTGAGATCCCTCGAAGCAGTGTTCGGAGTCAGTATTTGATACGACTCAGTGCTGTGGTCAGTGGCATTCTCGCACTCGAAATCTTTCTTTTTCTATATGGTTCTTCAACTTAGCATTTTGCAGTTGACCTTTCAGACCTCACCTTCATTGCTGATTTCAACCGCCAAATTGGCTTTTCTGATTCATTTTGCCTTGAAAATTGAACCCTAGCACCCAGGACCCTGCACTGAGAAAATTCTCCCGCTACTACGCAGACAACGGTGCTCAAGCATCAACAGTCTTCGAGGATCTGTCTGCAACGATTGTTTATGAGTTGTGCTGCAAGATCGATGTCTGTGCTGCTGCGTGCAATCGATAAACAACCGAACACAGCTCTCAGGCAGGTCACAAGGTGCGCCTGTGTTCAGAGATTTACCTTAGAATGAGAGCTTGTTCTGCACAACCCTCGCTATATTTGGCCCCGATATTATTCGCACGCATGAACTTTTAACGGGCATTAAATAACCAGCGGATAATAGTGCCTGCCAATAGTTCACCATGGCAATTCCTCTATGGTTTTCGAAGCCTATTGTCTTTTTTTACCGATTCACACCAATTCCTAGGAATATGTGACTGTACTCAGAATAACCCCAGGAGTTTGTTAATTCCGATGTCAATGCAGCCTTGGAAACAGACAACTTATCTGGTCCAGCTCCCTGATGCTCCCGAAGAAAATCGATCTCCTTGATAACCCCCTGTTCCCAGCACAAGACTAGGATTTGTATGCACTGGCCTATTTGCTGTCCTAATTAGAAGGCCCATTGTGGCAGCACGTCAGGCGAACTGTTCTTTAAAGTTCTGTACGGAACGTTGAGGACGATGTTTCTGGCAGTGAATCAGCAAGCTATCCGATTCCTTGATCACTTCATTCACATTTAGCTTTCATGGTTCAGTCGGTAAAAGTTGCGACTACTGCCGATAATCGCAGCGTCTCCATTTCCCTGCATATCGCTATCCAGCACTACTTGCGGTCATTTCTCGATCTCCTGGTTAGCTGGTGTCTCAGGGATTTGTTTCTCCCATCGTGTAAGGCATCCGGGGAGACGGATCTGCGAGCATCTAACGGGGAATTTGAGGTCGAGGTTGTTGATAATTTCTGCGGTCTACATGGTCTCGGGTACTTTGTGGCAGTTGCCGCTGAGTGCTGGGTTCCTTTTGTCTCCTCCAAATGTTCCCTCGGACTCAGCATTTTGTTGTAGCAATGAGGCTTTACCTTAGTCGGGTATGACGGCTTGCGTGCTTTTATGATGGGTTATTTCAATCCCCAGAGTCCGTGGTTCCCCGGAGGTCATTGGTTCTTCTGGTTGGGTTCGATTTAAGGTGGCAGCTCAGACAGAAAAATGAGTAGAATAGTAGTTGGTCGAAGCAGAAGGGCTTCCACTCAGCTACGCCTTTTGCTTTTTAGACCAAGGGTTTGGCTGGGAACCCTGCTTAGTGGCTGAGCTTCCCGGCAGCACTCGTCCACCGTCTCTCGTGAGCTGCACGTCAACAAATAATTCCATACTACATCAGTCGTCGCGCAGGATAATCAGGATTGCGCCGACCATTGCTTTGAACAGGGTGGGATTTGATGAATATGCCTTTGCTTACTTCTATTCAGCCTGTCTCCTGTCTCCAGCGTTCTCTGTTCGCTCCGTCTGCTGCTAGCATTTGCAAATTAGACAATTAGGACTGAGGGTGCAGACGATATTAAATGCTGTCTGCTATTGCGCCCAAGGATGCGGCAAAGAAAATACTCGGTTAACGAAACAATGGGCATCATCCTCAATCCTGCGAAATACATCGACCTCAAGGCGAAAGACATCCAAAAATTGTGCCACAGAGTAACGCCAAACCTACTTAGGTGACTCATCAGCGATGTTAAACAAACCGCAGACCACAAGAAACTATGGTTTCCGTCTGCAAAAGCTCTGCCAAACAAATAATTAGTGTTTTGGGTAATGCTTGTTCAATTGAAGCTGAAGGCAACCGAACGAGGCTTATTGCTGTCATTTCCTTGAACTCGGAAAACATTAAGGCCGAATGTTTCACGGGATCAATATCGCCCTAATGTCTTAGTAAGCTCGGCCATACTGGCAAAATACGGTGAATATTTCTGAATATTTTCTGGGCTCTCAACCTCGCTCGTGAGAACGGACATTGAATACCAAAGGAGTGAAGCACTGAGAAATCGTCGATGCGAAATCTACTAAGGAATTCTGGTTTTACTCTATTCGTCTGTGAATTCTTCAAAACTAGTGAGTACTAATGTAAAAAAAATAGCGCCCTCGGAAGGAAAGGTCTTTTAGGAGAGAAACAATAGGTCACGCGCAAAAGCACTACTTAGACAACTCACTGCAAAATGATGCAATGTGAGCTCCCACATCTTCAAAGTCTTCTTCTGAATCCACATATCCCAGAAGTCAAATAAAAAATAACCTGAATGTCATTAGGGTTAATGTACGCACAAACCTGTAGAAATTGCCACCATGTAATAAGTGAACGGCACCACGTGATCAACAAGTTCATTCATAAGATTGGGGTAGTAATAAAAGCTAAACATTGTAACAGACACACACACACTTACCATAAGATGTCCCATGTTCCTACCAAAAGAGCATGTACCCAAGAAACCACCATATTTCTCCACCTCCATATTTCTTCAGGGCCTTTACTCATCAAAGCTTCGGGTGGTGTGACGTTCTTCAGGGCATTATCAAGAGTTTTGAATGCAATTATTGATAAAAATGTGCAGGCAATGCCGAATTTGGCTTCCGCTGGAGGCAAAGACGAATGCCACTCGATCAAAGAGCGAACGTGCGACACACCCGGCCTTGACATCGTTTACTGCGCGCAACACAAGGTCACTCAGGGAAGATTTCTTTCAGCTCAGCTCGTAAATGAAGAACGTTTCCATCCCAGCCACTCAAGGCCGTGCTCGGGTCGGCAGAACATTCCATGCTCAGTTAGTTACGGTGGGACATGGGTCCAGATTAACTTTGCCGTCACCTTTCAGTGAATACCAGTGAGGCTGACCGGACTGAAGTATTCCGTGACACTGCTCGGGCCTCCACCACCTATAGCTAAAAACACTGCGCCGGTCCAACCCTTGGGAATTTCGACCTGGTCCATTATGCCCTGAAATAGATTACACATCGGGATCCCCGATGAGGCCAGCTAACGGTGTGATGATGGCCAGGTGAATATCTTCTGGGTGGGGGGCACAGTGATACTTGTTCACATCGTTCAGTTGCCTACATAGATTCTCCGCCGTTTTCACCAAATCCCCGATGATTTGTTACGAGTATTTAGTACCAAGGCTTCGGAATCATCTCTGTAAACCGTGTAGACGTAACCCAGGTACTAAGCCAAAACGCCAATTTTCTTCAGGCAATACGTGATGACCTGGATTCCGGGGACAAACAGAACGAAATCACCAGGTACATGTGTGCGCCAAAATTAATTGGCTGCCAGTCGTCATATTAAGCCACAATGAACTCCTACCTCCCTCTTTTAACTCGGACAAGCTTAATCTCGCATTTTATTAAATTGGCTAACTCGATGGCGTTTCGCTAGTGCCGCGCATTAACTACAAGGGCATTTGCAGAGTTAGCTGCTATCCACCAAGATGTGTAGGTCTGTCACTACTAAATTTCAACGCACCAAATCCAACCTGCAGAATCTGCACAAATTCCTTAAATATTCAATATTAAACCTCGAACCACCCGTGATAAAGGATGAGACACATGGCCCTGAGTTCAAGGTTTGTAAGATGCAACACTGAGGTACGATCGCCATTTCGTGCACACCTACTATGACAACGCTGCTTCAGTTCTCCCCTAATATCTCACAAAATGATGAAATCGTCTTGTTTAGCTAACACTGGAATTACGTTCTCTATGACCGCTTGGAATATGTCAGGTAATACATCGGGGTAAAGAGGCTGAAAGTTGAACTGCAATAAACCCCATTGAGTAGGATTTGTAGCCAGTGACTTGAGTTATGGTGACAGTTGATTAGCTTCATGATGCAAACACATGAGTCAGTTTTATCATCCCGGCAATACCGAACGCATTAAACCAAACAGAATTACGAAGAAAAGCTGGTGCCGTTGCATTGCCAGTACCATTCCCCAGGTTTCCCCTGATAGGTTGATTCGTGATTTTAAAGCGAGTTTTCAATGAAGTTGAAGATTTCCATTCCTAATAAACCCACAAATTGTAGTGGGAATTTTTTGAGAGAATAGTACGTGGTTCGGAGTTCGGAGTGATTGAGTATTTCTGGATGAACTGTGTGGCACCAGAAAGTCTCATTAGATTTTGAAATAGAATTTCAGCACTACTGTTTTATTCGAGTTCACGGTTGAGTTAGACTTCAAGCTTTAGGCTCACTTTTATGTTATACAGAGTGGCTATGCACAACTGGTGATTCTGATCACAGGCAAAACAACCACCCCATGTTTCCATGGCTTCCGACTGGTGAGTTTTGCCATGACCTCATGCGATTTATTACTTCTGAAAGACATCGCGGCAGGCTGAGTATTGAGGAAATGGACGGGATACCTTATCAATACCGTGAAACAAGGAGCTGATCCATCTAGAAGGGAGGTGGACGGTTGATAAGATAGATTAATCAAGCTTACGTGGGTTTTTGTCCGTCATAATTTCCCTTAAAGCGATTTTCATCTCCGTGGCGGCGTCCGAATATATGGCGAACAATACGGACGCGAAAACATAGTTGGACAAATTAAGAAATTTATCGAGCTCATGACTGTCCGTGAATTAAAAACAAGCGTGCTACGGGACACCCGCTTTCCGTAAAAAGGAAAAGCACCTTTTGGGTGCCACTCAGAAAAGAATACCAAAACCCTCATTGCCTACTAAGCGCGTGCACAGGTAAGTGGAATCTTAGTCACTATCTGTCCGCACTAGATCAAACGGAATGGAACCTGGCTTCGACAAAGTCCGAAAAGGCGAATGTGTTAATGGAAAATTCCAAGGGTATATTTCCGCCCCGTGGATGAGGCGAATGCCAGTCTAGATTTCGCGGAATCTGCCAAGATTCTGTTGTAACAAAGGGAGAAAATCGAAATAAAATTGGTGCTATCGGCATCGTTGGGATAAAATAAGCAGTAGTTCAGCTCCTATCGGACCAAATTGCAGTCTCATACTATTCCTTGTTTTCATCAAAGAACTATCACCGAGGACAACGAACCACTCAAACCCCTGTCAGGTAAATGGAGCCATCCACGGAATAAACCAAATGTCAGTGACTGACCTCTGAGGGAGAACATGGAAAAAGTAAAATATGTGACATCGAGCAGGTTTTCCATACCAGGAATCTGGGTCGTTAGAACCAACTTCAAACCATCCAAACACTGCATAATCGCAGCGAATAAGGCTGGAGGAGGGCTGTTTATCCCAGGTCAGCTATATCTTGCAAAATATTCGAATTGTTTAGGTCCCTGTACGCGACTATCGTGGGATCGCACACGAAGTATCGTCCGACTTGGAAGCTGCAATAACAAAAGGATATAAATTATTCAGAAATGGTGTAGAAGCTGGTCATCGAGATGCTGGCTGGCGAAAGGCACAAAAGCTATGACCAAGAACTCCACGACATTAGCACATTCTCTCAGTCGCCAGCATATGAGCGGTGATCTAGCTGAGATGTTCAAAATAGTGAAGGGTCATTCAGGCGTAAAACTTGAAGAATTGTTCTCTCATGCTCCAAACAGGATCACCCCGGGGATATAGCTTAGGGCTGCAGCGCAATCACACAAGGCTTCACATGGGAGCGAAGTTCTTCACCAATAGACCGGTTTCACCGTGGACCCGACAGCTGGGACAGTTTGGTAATGGTAATATCGCTGATGGGTTTTAAAGAGCTTTTTACGCCTGCTGGGTGGTGCTATATCCAGGGCTGGAATAGAAAGTTTTAGGCGCGAACAAAGATGCATCCGTTAGATCTGATAGTGCGCCTCATAATTTCCTCTTTAGAAATCAAAGAACATACGTAGTTTCGGAAGCCACGGATATCGGCCAACCACACACTAGTTTGGATTCTTGAGTGTCTGGATGCCTAATTTCCATACTGTGCGAGCTGAACCGACCTTGACGCAAGGCAACATGCTGATGGACCTTTCCAGTACTCCCCGCGCAACTGTATTTTTATTGAAACGGGAAGCAACTTCAGTTATGCATTTGTATATAGCGTGTCGCAGCATTGTCTAATGCGCAGTTTTTGGGGTGTGCTTTCTTCATAAAGGTACTCGAGTCCTATTTTGCTACCACGATTCACTTTTCCCTTAAAGTTTTGGATAGCCAGTTTTGGTCATTATTATTTCACTGCTTCTTGTTTGGAAACCCTCACGGGTTTTATAGTAGTAGCCGAAAATACCACGAGCGCCGTAGCCTTGTCTGAATGTGGCCTATGGTAAACTTATTGTGAAAAACACTTAGTGGGAAGTCAACAAATGACGAGACATCCGAAGTGCTCGAGAGTCAAGGATGAAGTTTACCAGCTGCACTACCAAAAAAGCCGGACTATATGGGCATGCGGCCATGGTGTGCGGGCTTCCCTGTCTGCTTTTCATGAAGGCCGTGGGATTGATGGTGCGAAGAATCAAGGCTGTATTTCTACCCCCCTCAATCATACGGAATTGGGGAAAAACAGGTAAGGCCATTGAAGGTGGTGCACAGAGGTGGGGGGTTCTCGAGGGAGTGTGACTGCCTAGTGGAAATGGGCCTGAGTCTGGTTGTCCGGCCATAGCTTCCGTCACTTCTATTTGGGCAGCGCTCTCAGGGAAGTAGATACAAAAGAAGATAAAAGCAAAGCACTCAAGAGATCGGAGAATCAGTTGCAACGAACTGATGGAAACTCCATGTCAAAGTCGAACTGTAACTCGCTGACTTAGAGAACCTAGTCAGAAAGCCTTTAATTCGACTCCGGTCTATAGACCGTTCCTTGGGACATACGTTGCTCGTTCTAAACAACGATGAACCGTTTCCCCGGGAATCAAAGACCAGGGGCTAAGGGGATTGTAGAGGAGTGTTGGAAAATGTGCACAACAGATATTCCACTTCCACTGGGAGCTAAAAAATTACCCATATTCAGCACTTGCAAGTACCCCCTCTGCGGCTGGGAGGACACAACGAGGCCCATTTCGGTTGACCTTGGGGAGGAGGCAACCAGGGGCAAGTTGCTTGCCAGTGTAGCATGCAGGAATTTACCTTATGGAGCTGATGAATCAGCGGCAAATAGCCAAGGAGCTAATACCCCAAAAAGGGAGCAGATTGGGAAGCTCCAGTGAAATGTTTGTCAACAAACGACCACAATTTAGCCGTCTTGACCGACAGTAATGGCAATGGAAGAGAGGCCTAATAATGGAAGTTATCGGGGCTGCCCACCAGATGACGAGAGCGCAGAATCATTTGGGGTTCATAATGGCCCTAAAGAGCGGTTGAGCAATGCGTAGCCAAAATCAGACCCCCAAAAAATCCATAAATCCCGCGATACTGAATTACAACACTCATGATTAGGTGATCACAAAAAACCCATAACGGGAGCCTGTGTCACGGCCCAGAAATGCGCCATTAGTTTCTGCGGATTCCAGGGCACGTGGTGGGTGTGAAAAAATGGTTCAAGCAAAAATATCATGAATGAAATTAAACAACCAAATCATTTGTTTGGCAGTAATCTCAAGGCATCTGATACAAAAGGCGATTTCAAAGCAAACTTCTACGACGGACGTTGCAGTGGCTAATCCATTACCAAAAAAGTCTGGAGAAAACCCGGAAGACTGCAGTCTTAGGTCGTCGCACCCAAGTGCACCGGCCGACACAGCGAAAAATTTAGTCACTCGTAGTGTATTGGGCCCAACGACCATGTTGCAGCGGGTAGGATCAGCCGCCCGAGCTGAGAAAGCACGCTGTATATCATCTATACGAGCGAATTCATTAGCTGAAATAAATGGCGTGAGCTGATTGCAGGTGATACTACATATAAGCCCGCCATAATCGAAATGCTGAGTAAGGATGACAAAAACAAACCATGTGAAAGGAACGAGGAGACAGGGCTTCGACAAATATCGCCGCGAAAGTAACAAAAATTACCGGGGAGGAGTTGCGGCCACAACCTCCAAACAAGGAATCAACCAGGTTTAATCCAAGGTCAAAATATGCACTCAGAAATTATCAAATGTGCCTCAAGGTACTCATTCCGTTTAGCCTTGTCATGAAACTGTATATCATAACCTAAATTTTCACTTGCCCGATGAAATGAGTTTGGCGGAACCGTGCTCATCACGGCCATTTGCGGGCTCAGTAATGGAAATTTTTCCAAAACCCGGACAAACACAAATGAGCTGATGTCCGTGGAACGCACCGAAGGTGCAGGCTATATGAGAACGCCAAAGGAATGAGGTAGAAGCATTCACCCCTTGTGCTTCTCACAGGAACTCGGGTCGATCATTTTATTTTCAGGAGACTTTCGCTATGAACCTAGCGTCGCATGATAAATCATAATTGGTGTCAATGGACTCCCCACAGCTGCCAGTGTAGCCGAAGCAGTTTGCCAGCTACGAGTGAATAATTCAAAAGTATACCCCACGAACAAACTAATCTTACAAGTTCCACCATGTTGGAACCTAGAACCAAATTCGAGAAGACGGGTCCCTTTTTTCGCGGGCGCCGCAACCTGCAGACCAAAAACAACTGGAGAAATCAAAATTCCCTTTTGATTTTTTCGGGTAAATCCTGAAGTCTCTAAGATGAGCCACAAGGCTTCTCATAGGTACTTCAGTGTGGCCCATACTTCAATCCTCCTGCGTATTCCTTTTCTGCTGTCAGACGATATAAAAATTGTATGCACGTTTCCAACTCATGACCTCAATAACATTGTAGAAAATGCAAAAGTGATCTACTATCGCTTGGTTCATGGTGCGTACCTTGGTCGATGAAATTCTCGGCCCATAAAAGCAGCATACTCGCATGCAAACGCCACGTTCTCACAAGAAACTTTGAGATTAACCAAGAAGTCATTCCTTTCCCTCACAATGTCAGAGACTTGGGTTTGCATTACTCCAGCACATTCAACTTCTCAAAACACACCCTGATACAAGTTGCAAGGGCTAGGAGACTACTTGCGTTGGTGCACAGAACTTTTAGAAACCAGGAAAGCAAGTTGTTAAAAGATAAAACGCACGTAAGACCTATGCTGGACTACCGTACCATCGCGCGTTCCAACATGCGGCAGAGTGGCAGACTCGAAATTGAGAATGTTCAACAAACATTCCAAAAATGACATTTGGGCTAACGTTCCTCGCTAAGCTACATGGAACGTCGAATAAAACTACATCTCGATATTTTATGGCTGCCTCGAATTCACATCAACCTCTCCTTTGCCCATAAGATTATTGGTGAAAATGTGTGCATATCCGCACCCCAAGTAAGAAATAACTTTTCCTATGACTTTCGTCGAGCTGAGTTCTTGGTGTCAGTTCCCATGTCGAGGATAGAGCTTATGAAAACTTCGTCATCAAATATTTCTCCCTATAGAATAATCTGCCCCAAAATATAAGAATGATTTCTTCTGCCTCCGTCACCTTTAAAATTGAAAGTAGGAAGGCAATAACCGTACAAAATTTGTTAAACTTGCACGACCTTTACGCTTCAATAGAAAGGGCCTATGAGTCGGGCCTAGGGCATTGAGTGAATGGAACACCCGAAGTCTTATCTCAATCCACTCAACGAAGTCTAGCCATTTTTTATTCCCAATAGTTTCCACAAGTACAAATCACTGCAGGCATAGGCAGAAAAACCGTCAGTGAAACAAGCCAGCGCAACTTTGCACCTAACTGTCTATCTCGTTTAGTGCGTATGTAGCGAGGCATACAAAAATCCATACTCATGTCACTTTCTCACTTACTTATTTAATGTCCCGATCTAAACCCTTACTGATGCATGAATTTGACAATTACACCATTCCAGGAGAGAAGTTCAGCATCACCTGGTGCCTCACTCTACATAACATTCACCACTTCTCGTTCTTAGATTCGCACGCACCATAACCCTAAGCTGGAATGCCTCCAGACTGCCATCTCCCCCTTTTTCTGTACCAGTTATGTGCGTTTGCACTCGGCTCGCCAAGAGTCCATGATCCTGTTTCTGGCACCATCCTCGCAGGACTCGACACACCGTAAAAGCAAGCTGATTCGCCCCACGCCCGCGATGAAGTGGTCAATGCTTCAAATCCGTATGGATTACCAGCGTAGGCTGATGACCCCGTTGCACGTTTGTCTAGTTATCAAGTCCACATAATGTGATCCACAAAGCCTTTGAGCGGACAAATCTTCGCAATTGCACAGATTTACTGCTAGCGCCACCCGTCCGTAGCTAACATGCCCACCACGTTGACATTCAATCGCCACGAAGGCACTCAACATTTAGATCCCTGTTTCAGATGCCGACACCATCATCCAGCGCAAAAATTGCCGCCAATTTTCCCTTATACAACATACCAGCGATTGCTATCAGCTGAGCCCCCAAAGGCAAACACTGGCTTACAAGTGTCAGATATATTATTCAACGCATATCACATCAATCCCCACTCCCCAATGACGACGACGTTTCGATTCTTCATGTCTTCGAATAATGGTCAGCCAAAACTCTTCACCAATGTTCTTCATCCCCCCGCATTTTCAAGAGACTTTTTCTTGGCTGCAGGATCCATGGTAAAATGACCGACGTACATTTTGATATCCATTGTAATACAGAGTATGCACCGGCCATCAATACTCTTCCCGCCAGCTATTTTGGTCCGTTGACTAGTTTTTACCTTTCGCTCAAGGATTTTGGAGACTTTATTCACGACAGCTTAACGTTCATGTCCATTTTAAATCGGAATGCTGCAGACAACTTGCCCGCCACCATGGTGAAGTTGAACTCTGTACGTGCGATACGCATCATTGGTGTGAATAAACGCCGTGTTCCTTTTGATATGCCAGCTTTGCTTTTTTTCTCATTTTTTATTCAGATTTTTACTTGCTTGTTCACTGTGACTTGCAATACCTCTGTAAAATTTGATCAAGCAACCAAGTGTGCCTCTCGAAGTATCCGAGAAATAGACAAACATATATGTAAAGTCTTAGCAAGGTGGTAGTTAGGAAGAAAAAAATACGACAAAAACGGATCGTTTCGCAAGTGGTTTGCTGAATCACTTGATAATTGATTGAATTTGTTCAGAGATACTATTCTTGAAGATAAACTGAACTCCACCAAAAGGGTTAGATCATAAAAAGACCACTACTCACGAAAACCCCCAAGGCCTTCTACTGAGCATCCACCACCGTCTAAACCCAAACGTAATCGCACGGCTTTGAACATGCGGAGATCGGAAAGTTTTAATCTACTCCGAATATGGACCGCTTTGATTTCATGTATGACAAAACCAAAGGCCTGGAGCTTGATGTCTGACTCAACCGTGAACTCGAATAAAACAGTAGTGCTGAAATTCTATTTCAAAATCTAATGAGACTTTCTGGTGCCACACAGTTCATCCAGAAATACTCAATCACTCCGAACTCCGAACCACGTACTATTCTCTCAAAAAATTCCCACTACAATTTGTGGGTTTATTAGGAATGGAAATCTTCAACTTCATTGAAAACTCGCTTTAAAATCACGAATCAACCTATCAGGGGAAACCTGGGGAATGGTACTGGCAATGCAACGGCACCAGCTTTTCTTCGTAATTCTGTTTGGTTTAATGCGTTCGGTATTGCCGGGATGATAAAACTGACTCATGTGTTTGCATCATGAAGCTAATCAACTGTCACCATAACTCAAGTCACTGGCTACAAATCCTACTCAATGGGGTTTATTGCAGTTCAACTTTCAGCCTCTTTACCCCGATGTATTACCTGACATATTCCAAGCCCTCATAGAGAACGTAATTCCAGTGTTAGCTAAACAAGATGATTCCATTATCTTCGGTGATTCAAATGTTAAGCCAATTTACTTGTATCTGTCCGTACGCAATGAACCTGAGACTCTTCATTCATATTCAGGCAATTGAGATCGTTTGCTCTGCACGCTGCGTTGTTTCCATGTATGATCGGTCCGCCTAAGTCACATGATTGCTGTTGACCACCCATCATTTCGATTTAATACTAATAATAATGTATATTTCTCTATTTGCGAGAGGCATGCGCAAGGCAAGATCAAATTCTACAAGGAGGATGCACAGGAACTAATGAAAGTCGAAGGGGATAAATGGTTGGGAGCAAAATTGAGTAATTGCGGAGGCGCAATGAAAAGATTCACTTGCGGAAAGTCGGTCACACTTTTAGTACCTTAAATTATGGACATCTTAAATGTGGCTGCATCACAGCGACCACTGACTAAGAAGCTACAGGAACACTTGGGTTTCCAAACTCCTGCCACTCGTGCTACAATGCCTATTGTATCTGACACCATAATATCCGTCTTCTTCCAACGACTAGGCTCTATGTGCCATCACGTGGTGCTCGATGACATGTCGTGCAAGGTCACCTAGTGCAAAATGTCCTTGCATACTGCCTGTCGGCTTCTAGGAACCAACAAGACATCGTCTTAACCAGCGACGCCTGTTAATAGGCATCCCAAAAATCCTCCCTCTTGTTTGATATCCACATGTGTCGACTAGAACCAGCTCACATTTAGCAATTTACATATCATACATTCTGTTAGTCCTTTAGTTTGTTTATGTTCTCCCTTTCCAGCGGCGCTCTTTTGCCTGTGGCGTGGTGCTCCACGTGACTACCTGTCTGAGGACGCGATGAGCTCTTGCCCTCGGTTTTCATTGTTATTGCGTTTGCCGCACACTTAAGGTTTGTCTTAGTACAGTTTGAAAATTTAATTTAGTGCCGCAGGAACTCGTGAGTCGGTCTTTTGATATAAGTTTTGCATCGATTTGCCTGCGAGTTACTCGAATAGTTAGTATCGAAACCTTAGTGCTCGAACTCGTCAGTTTGGGCGAAGCATTGAAATGCTAAGAGAAGGATCAGGATCACTTGAACTTGAACAGGAAGTAATTCGGCAAGCCAATAATTCCGTTACTGGTTACTCGACGTTAGGCTTGGTAATCCAGTCAGTGCTATATTAGTTACTATTTGTAAACGTATATGATGCTGGAAATTCAGTTAAAACTTGGTGACGGGGTACTGCAAGCTTCACTGAAACCCTGCTCCGTAAAAATCGTAAGCACAGATTGCGACTCCACTAGGTCTCCCACACGTTGAATTGAAGAACAATTGGGAAATGTTAGTTTAATGCGCGAGGTGCTGAAGAACATGTTTGGGCGTCTATTTGCGCTAGACAAGCCTGATGGGCAGTCCCCTCTAATGCAAAACGCACTCGAGGTGCTCTTCGCTTGCTGAGGTTTTCTTTTGTGTTTAGGAAAAATCTGACATTCTCTAAGAATGAAACCGTGTCATCAACGAACGCAGCATCCACGTTCGCAGCGGCAGTCAATGCAGCGAACAGCGTAGCTGCATCAACCCACGGCGAAGAGGTACTATTTTCACAGATATTAGAAACTGCCGATCAATGAGGAAGATAAAAGTATAAACTACAACGAGAAAGCCTAGGTAAAGTTCTAGTAGCACTGCACATGGCAAACATTGAACAAAGTATCACAAGATGAAACCGTTGCTTCACGTCCGCCTTGTATCCCCCGAAGGCCTCCTCAATGTGCCGGTTGTGTCCCGGTTATCGGCGAATTGTGGTGCAATTCCCCTTAACGGTATCCGCTGTATATGCCTGTATTATATATATATATATGTGTATATATATACGTGTATACATGTATATGCATATACCCATATAAAACATGCGTATATATATATATGTCCCGAGGTGTCGTTTTGAATCCTGTTTGCAGACTTTACTGCCGGTTTCGGGATGTTTTTGCTGATTGTTAACGAAGGAGCAGCCGCATCGGTCAAAGAAAGGCTAGCGACAGAATCAACACGTGTGACTCCTGCGCTGCAGCGTGCCGCATGCTAGTGGTCGTCTCCGGTTGTTCAGTTCTCACCTTCAGCTTGACGACCGCGAAAAAGAAAACATTTCCGACTCGAGAACCGTCGGGCCTACAAGCCTTGATCCTGTCCTGAGCTGGTATCTACGGGCTTATCCTTATACGCGCGAGGTACTTTGAGACTGCAACATCAAGCCATCCGGTCTCTGATCGGAGTGCTTGAGGTGGTTATCAAGTCGCGTGAGTTCTGTTTCATTTTCTAGGGCCTTGTCTTCCGTTTCACGTGCTTATATCGATGTTTTTTGCTGCCCAAATGTTTCCGTCTAGGGTTGCAGCTTTCCCGGGCTACCTTTTTGTCACCGCATAGATGCTTTTCGTTGACGAACATGTGGAAATTTCCGTACTTCCCCGCATGTACTCGGTATTGAATACTGTTTTATAAACAATTGTTTCTGACGCACTCTAGTCTTCGCACAACGAAAACTGCCAGACCAATCAAATTGGAAACTTGCACGTAGCGTAAAATAACATGGAGAAAAGGTGGTTTTTACCGTTTCGATCATGCTTTAGTTTGTTTGTACCGCGATTGACGACCGCTGCGTCGTTGCTTGTCTACTGGCGAGATTTTCATGGAGTTGACAGCATGTGCGTACTTATAAGTGAGAACGTGTGGAATCGGTTGACGGAAAATGAAATCAGTGGACGCTTTCACCTTTTCACTAATTTTTAGTGGTAAAGAAGTGTGGGAGGTTTTCCTTCATCCTTCATTGAGGTCTGTTTTGTTTGTGCCGCCTTTAGCAACATCAGCTTCGGTGTACGTTTTTGAAACCAGACTTTGTGGTGAGATAACCAACAACAGTCATTTTAAATGGGCTACTAGGCGGCTTCCTGACGTTAAGAATGTCAGCATATTTTTGAGTCTCGAAATGGTAAGAGCGGGCGTAACTCAAGCTGGGGATCAGCGATTATAACATAAGACCAAGGTTGGAAAGAACTTCAAAGTTGTCTCGTGAAATTCTGCCTTAGAGGGTCACGTCAGTGGGCGACAACCTGCTGAGAACTAAGGCAAACGATGAACAGTAGATGATGCCGTAGAGAAGCGTGAAAAAACTAACGTTTTCTCTTGCTCTGCCATTGGTTTCGATGAAGTGACCGGTGCATATTAAGGTAAATTCTCGTCCCCACAGCCGTGGGGCATGCCCTATTCACTATATACACGCTTCAAGCATGTCAGAAGATGTGGTTAGTGTTAACCCCTCCTCGACAGAGTGGCCCAATTCCATGCAGGTATAGAGGCAAGGGAATGCAAACATCAGCGGTATCGTGGCGTAATGGTCGTTCACACGACCTCTGGCAGGAGCTAAAGCTCCGTTGGACGCGTTCTTTGGATTTGCAAAGTGTAATTTCTTTTAAAGCCGGACGTCAGTAGCACTGCACCGGATACGCCAAGAAGACGAACCAATAATTGTTGATTGTTTTAGTGGCCTCAGCACCTTGTTGAATGAGGATGGTAACGGTAGCGGAAGTGAGCGTGAGCAGAATACGCTGGACTGTAGCACCTGTGGTGTCGGACCGGTAATTCATTGAAGTTGAAAGAACGTTCGTGTTATGCCGCAGTGCTCTCAGTTTTGTTGTATAGTTGCGAGAGGCTGATGCATGTAGCGTACGAAATACTGTAGGTGTACTTTGGCAGAAGAAAGAATCAGCGTATCGGGAGGTCCTGCGCTGCCCTGTTTATTTTCATTATGCAAATGAGTGGAGGCCTGACAAAGAAGCCTCTTGGTCCTCCCAGTCAGGGGTCCGTTTTTAACAAGCTAGTTATCGGTTCTACCAACCGTTGAAAAGGCATTCAATGTATATAAATACACGTCGGTACATGGGCGCACATACATATGTATGCTTATATATGTAATATTGAATCAAATGGTGTGGTAGTTTCGCCAATTTCCAAACCTGTCATTTATTATTTTTGTCTTCTTACTACTTCAGCTCTAGAATTGACTTACAAAGCAAATTGGTCCTTGGCGATCTGAACTGCATCACTGCCATATTGCGATGGCCCCCGTTCATTTAATCTTGGGGTAAGATCTAGTAGCATGATGAAAAGTGCATTTGAAAAGCATTGTTGGTCGATTTTTCCTCTTTTGAGGGCTAGTTGTCTCGATGGTGATTAGTATGAAGTGATGCTTCCGCTAGATGGAGCAGTGATCCTGTTACTTGATAATTTTCCTCTGTTTGTAAGGAATTCGGGTTCTGAAAGTATTTTTATGGGATGCAATCGTGGTGCTTTCAACCAGGATGTCTCTCAGAGGTCTGCTGATGGGGGTCTCTGATATCGTTTGCATTGTCAACTGTGTTGTGCGGACAATGCGATCGCAGTTAGACAGACTTAGGAAACAATGTGAGTTGGACGTTTTTGAGTAGTACCGTTTTATCACACGTGTGGGAAGATCAAATTTGCTTCGGCTTTATCGGCAGCTGTGCGAAAGCGCTGCGGTATCTTGTTTCACGAGTGGCATATTATCAACCAGACAGTGTCAACCTGCCGGTTTTTGTTGGGTAGTAGCAGTTTGAATCTGATATGCTCTGAGTTAGTTTTCATTACTGGACAATGCAGATCCAATGTAACTCATCTCTTTCTAATGTTGAACGCATCAGTATGACTACCACGAAAGCTCGAATGTTAAGGTATCTGAAAAAATGAGAGACTGTTTAAGCTTTTATACGATACCGTTTGGCGGCTAACCTTGGTTGGCGAATTTGTGCTACAGAAGTGGAGAGGTCATCCATAGTAAACAACGAAGGCTGAATACTTCAAGAACCAGTTTAGCTGGGCGCATGCTAATGTAGTTAGTCCGACGTCCGGACCTACGAATCCTTGAAAGGAGTCTCTTGACCCCCTGGAAGTAGAGTCGAATATTCGACTTCTGAAGGGAGGGAAATCGGTCGGTTCCGACGAAATTCTTCTATTTTTATTTTCAAATAGATTAGAGAGGACTTGATAAAAGCACTTACCTCTTTCATTCTCAATATTTGGAACCAGGAGACCATTCTGTTTAAAGAGTTTCGAGAAGCGACGAATTCGACGTTGTTGTGGATTGAAAAGCTTTCGGAAGTACGTCGGACGAATCTACAGGTTACGTTCTTCAGAAAGTCATCTTTTGTCACCACTTTGAGAATGGCAGGCGCCTATCGCTCTGGCCAACGTAAATCGAATGGTTACCTGGAGCGCTCGCTTTCAACACTAGAGGATGTTTAATAGTGCTGTCCATGTATGGATGCAACTGGCTAGCTTAAAGGAAGGTTCGGATGATTGTCTAGGTTATTCACCCAACCTTTGTCATTATTATTCTTGTCTTCTTACTACTTCAGCTCTAGGATTGACTTACAAAGCAAATTGGTCCTTGGCGATCTGAACTGAATCATTGCCATACTGCGATGGCCCCCGTTCATTTAATCTTGAGGTAAGATCTAGTAGNAACTGAATTGGCAATAAACATGCTTGCAGTTTTCGTATCCATTTTTCAATGAAATTTTTGTTTGAATTGCATTCCAGATTTTCATAGGAGTTCGAGACTGATGCTCTCTGGAGGCAGCTCATTTCCTTGTGTATTGTCTTCTTTCTCTTTGCTTTTCTTTTTCGCCGTGCACGCGTCTGTACAAAAATAAAATTATTACTGATTCATATCATTCATCGGTCGATTTTTCCTCTTTTGAGGGCTAGTTGTCTCGATGGTGATTAGTATGAAGTGATGCTTCCGCTAGATGGAGCAGTGATCCTGTTACTTGATAATTTTCCTCTGTTTGTAAGGAATTCGGGTTCTGAAAGTATTTTTATGGGATGCAATCGTGGTGCTTTCAACCAGGATGTCTCTCAGAGGTCTGCTGATGGGGGTCTCTGATATCGTTTGCATTGTCAACTGTGTTGTGCGGACAATGCGATCGCAGTTAGACAGACTTAGGAAACAATGTGAGTTGGACGTTTTTGAGTAGTACCGTTTTATCACACGTGTGGGAAGATCAAATTTGCTTCGGCTTTATCGGCAGCTGTGCGAAAGCGCTGCGGTATCTTGTTTCACGAGTGGCATATTATCAACCAGACAGTGTCAACCTGCCGGTTTTTGTTGGGTAGTAGCAGTTTGAATCTGATATGCTCTGAGTTAGTTTTCATTACTGGACAATGCAGATCCAATGTAACTCATCTCTTTCTAATGTTGAACGCATCAGTATGACTACCACGAAAGCTCGAATGTTAAGGTATCTGAAAAAATGAGAGACTGTTTAAGCTTTTATACGATACCGTTTGGCGGCTAACCTTGGTTGGCGAATTTGTGCTACAGAAGTGGAGAGGTCATCCATAGTAAACAACGAAGGCTGAATACTTCAAGAACCAGTTTAGCTGGGCGCATGCTAATGTAGTTAGTCCGACGTCCGGACCTACGAATCCTTGAAAGGAGTCTCTTGACCCCCTGGAAGTAGAGTCGAATATTCGACTTCTGAAGGGAGGGAAATCGGTCGGTTCCGACGAAATTCTTCTATTTTTATTTTCAAATAGATTAGAGAGGACTTGATAAAAGCACTTACCTCTTTCATTCTCAATATTTGGAACCAGGAGACCATTCTGTTTAAAGAGTTTCGAGAAGCGACGAATTCGACGTTGTTGTGGATTGAAAAGCTTTCGGAAGTACGTCGGACGAATCTACAGGTTACGTTCTTCAGAAAGTCATCTTTTGTCACCACTTTGAGAATGGCAGGCGCCTATCGCTCTGGCCAACGTAAATCGAATGGTTATCTGGAGCGCTCGCTTTCAACACTCGAGTTAGTATCTGTTATTCCTATAAAATTCCCACCGTACATGTCAAACCAACTTAGCCAAATCCTCTCGAGTTATCCTTCAGTCTCAACCGTGGGAGATTGTGGTAGGTACCACAATGCAACGACGGGAGAAGTGGCACTGATTACATCCTCTTGCGCGACTGCTCTAAAGTGTATCCTTGTGCACGGATCGGGGGCTTTTCATTCACCCGGATATGTTACGGCCCTGGAAAACCCAGAATTCGCGGCGCAGTAGCGGTTGATCACAACTCCACTGGTTAACGTAACCAACACACTTGCGGAAGATAATTCTGCGGAAAATAGCGTGCGCAAAGCGGCGGACGGTTGAGAAAGCTGCACCGGAGGAGCACGTATTATTGGATCAAAGATGTCACGCTCCACCTGGCAACCAAAACAACCCGATGTACTTGTGGCAGTGATCACTGCAGATTGCTGCGAGTGGCTTCATACTCTGTCAGGGCCGACCGCAAGAGATACTAGATATAAATTGCCGATGGAACAGAGGCTGCTTCAAGAAGTTTTGGTAGTGGCACTGTTCCATCTCACTAAAACATCTCGACAAAGCTCTGGGGATAGGATTTGTTCTTTCGTCATGTACTAGGACACATTAAGTACGAACAAAGCGAGAAAATGAACAGTTGGGTTAAAGATTTCGGTCGACTTCTTAACCAACCAATAAACCACCAGACGGAGCAAGCAGGACCAACTCCCTTAGTTCAGTAGGAAACCGAATGGGACCCATCAATCATCACAAATCACTGCTATTATTAACAAGCTGAAAGACCGAAAGGCAGTCAATAAGCATAGCAAACTCACAGGAATATATGAAGATTGCTTATCGTCACTAATTTGGTGAGGCGAGTGATAACTGAAGGACGTCCATTCTGCGGCTTACTTCCGAGGCTGGCGATATTTCAGTATAGCAGAACCAACGACGGATTAGCTGAATCAATGCCACCAAAAAGATTCTTGGTGAGTTGCCACTAAACTATTTCCAAGCTAATAGGTCAGCACATTTGCCCAAATCAAGGGGGTTTTCTTAGTCGTTTAGACCGTGTGTCTCCAACGCCATATTGCGCAGAAAACTGTACCTCCAGCAGCCAAGAGTGGTTTGTCCCGCTGATTTCCCAGTCGAATTTAATCCGGTTCACATCGGAACACACTGGACCATTACTAAGTTGCGCGGGATATGCTTCAAAGGTTCTTTCGGAGATACTTCTCGCCCACTGGGACTAGAATCCGTATGGATATTAACGAAGCATTGGACTTTGTACTTAATCCCGAAACGGTTTACCTAACGGGGAGGGGGCTGATGCATTCTACAGGTTCATGGATTTCCAGATACGAATTGGGTTGTCGATGGTGAAGGAACGATTGAAAGATATTTTGAATGACAAGGCAGTCTACGAACTGAGCGGATGTTTTCAGACACCCCAAAGCATTATAGCGATAGGTTCCATTTAGGTTAAGCTTGTTATTGTGCTCTACTCGATTACCCTGACGAAAATCCGCTCGAGGTTGGGACTCGACAGATATGTATCAGGTCACTGCCCCCACGAACAGAGAAAACGGTCCGTGAGCTGGAATCCGTTGGCGCTTTTGTTGCACGGATCAAACGGATATCACAACATGCAGCCGATTAATAAATGAACCAATTTTAGCTGCCCGGACGAAGTTTTCGAGCTTCTTTTAGGACTTCAGAAAGAGCATCCCATAAATGTGTATCCAGTAGTTGAAGAATTTAACTTATTTATTATCAGTTCACTCTTACGGTGTCTCAGTGTACGAAGAGTTGATGACTACCATTATGGATGAGTGAACAGGTGCCATTTGGATTTCATGTTGTTGCGATGTGTGTGGTAAAGCCTTTGTAGCGATTCCAAGTTTCATTTTCACACGTCTACTTTAATTTTGGTGGTAGACGACGATCCGCTATTGTCCGGCTCGTTGCCACACCTGACCTAATAAGGCCTTACGTAGTTCTGTTCCACTCCAAGCTTCAGTGTCAAGGTTGGTGGCTCCTCCCTTCCCCGTGTAGTGAGCCATGATGGGTATGGAATGTGCTTATTTCGCTCTACTCTCACTCTTCAAGCATTTCATAAGAAGAATAACTACGAGTGATTATTTTGAGCTTTCTTCAATCGGCTTGATGTGAACCAATTTGGTTGATTGGATGTTACTACGTACAGTTTGTAGAACAAAACAGGATTATTTTTCTTATTTGTCATTAACTTACACTGGGAGGAATCCATTGATTCCGACAACCAAAAGTAGTTTTTTTATTTCATTGTTATATTGTTACCGACACCACGGGCCAACTTGTCGAATCTGGAGGCGTGATAGATTCAAAGTGAGGTCCCACAGCTGCGCTTCAATTCTAGATAATGACTGTAGCGTTGTTGCTTTGATCTGCTAGAGATTCTGATTTCTGGGCTAATCCAGCTGCACTGCTATGACAAGTTATGAAATTTGGCAAGTGAATTTTGAAGTGTGGTTACCTAAAAGCAGGAAGCCGGATAAACCCTGGAATGATGTGGCGGTAATACAATTTACAAGGAGTACACTGGACTGTCGAATGTAGAGGGTAAATGTGGCTATATTTGGGCCGGTAAAGCTAAAAATGGCGCAGCTCCATTAGACTAGGGACGGTAGAGAATAAAATGATAGTAAATTCAGGCAGGAAAGGATAGAAGATCTGGTATGATTATCGAGTTAGTGCAACCCAGGTTAGTGCTGTTTTAACCAAGGACTAGGATAGAGTTACCAGGCGTCGCGAGTCAATTCACTAGCCTGAATGCTTTTACGAGATTTGCTGTCGACGTATTTGAGTCCAGTGCGTTTCAGCTGGTTTAAATTGCTCACAAACCTCTAACCAGCCTCCGTTTTTTACTCGCCAACCACGAATTGCAAGGCCCAGGACTGCAAGCGATGCTTCTACTAGGATAGCATAGTTGAGTTTTCCGGTGGTAGAAAAACAGAAAAATGAACGGGAATGTAGGACTTTGTTGAACGGTGAAGCAAACGTCTTTTATTGACCTTTGAAACAGTGGATAGGTTGAGCCCAGTTGGATGGAATAGATAGAAAACATAGGCACCTAGCTGCGTGCATTTCTTTTAGTCTTCACAAATACCCATGGAGCAGTTGGAACCGAATTAATGAACCGTTTAGTGATGCTGATTGGCTAACTTTAGGGCTGGCACAGACTGGGTAAATGGTTCCTATGCCTCAATGGCGACTTTGGTCGATGGATAGATAAGACTCCACAAAAGTCTAACTTTCCTGGGTTACGATTCCGTAAATCTACTTGGCCGAGGTCAGTCTACGAACAAAGTCCGCCAAGTGTTCTACGATCGACAAGGTGGGTTCTCCCATGTTCGTTATCCTTTTGGACGAAGAATGAGTTATCCGTTTCTTTTAGTACTTGTGCACATGGTCCTCCATTTGTTGACCGATGATCCTACGTTTGTATCTGTACCGCTGGAGCTCAATTGATGAATGATGTTAGATACGTTCCGGACCGGGAAATCGGTCGAATATATCACACATTCTGCCAGCTCCATCAAGTGTTTATCGACCCCAATCACATTCTTCGGACGCCTGCTGTTCACTGTGGTTGTTTTCGGTTGAATAGGGAAACGATAAGAGGCCTATTATTGACGTGAATTGATTGTTGCTACATCACTGGTTACCCCTTCGGTTTTGCTCGCTTTCGGTTCAGATGGTTGATTGTCTCACCCAAGCCCCATTTTTATCTGTGCTCAACTGATAATTCTGTTGAACCAATTCCATCAGTCAGTTATACTAACTGTCTGATAAACGTTCCCGTCAGCTACGACTCGTGTTTACCGGCCTTTGTAGAATCAACCTTAGATTGCACATCACCTGTTGATTTTGACAGTTCTACACTAAGTTTCAGGGTCACTGTTGCAGTCCCCTTGAAGTTGAAGGGGCAATGAGGGGTATGGGGCATTCCCGTTCTCCTGCAATCATACGCGAAACATGTCATAAGTATATCGGAGAGGCAGTGTGATCCCAGATGGGTGTTCACTCTGATAGGCGAAAGTCCAAAAGGGATGCATCACGGGAAGATGGAACGAAGAAGTACATTTGATTACTCGTCTTAAGGCTGGACAGCAACGAACCGTCGTTTACCGCTAGAGCGAACAAAAGGTCTGAACCTCAAGCCATTGACCTTTTTGGGGTGACAAACGCGTACCCCGTTCCACCACCGATGGTCATGCGACTTCAGATTGGTTGTTTTATTTGGTTGTCTGCAGTCGCAACGCTGTAGCTTGTTGTAACATGTGAGTTAGCCGTAGATTCACCACAGATGTCGATTTCCAGCGGGGACTTTTCTGGGAGTAGCAATTTTCCATTATTTTCAAGCATTTCAGACGACATTTATTGTCTGTCTATTCGGTGGTTCTCGAGGTCCAATCATTCTAAAAGTGAAACCAAAATAAACTTGTTCCAATTTTTCTAGATTAAAACTGCCCAAACTCTTGAACACTAGTCTGAATGTGAAAGGAAAGTCATAAATTTATTCTTAATATAACACTGAAGTACTTAACAATCGTAAATATGCAGGTAGTCAGAAATTACAGGTGAGCTTGCATAGCAAATGCCTTTTATACGACCAGACGAGGAAATCCACAGGCAATGTGATTAGCATAGACCACTTCACCGGTACTTCGGCAGATCCTCCCAGTAATTTCCTTCCTTCATATTCTGATATTGGTGTTAAACGTAAACCTTTCTCTTTGGTCCAGGACACCTGGGTGTCCCTTAAGTTTCTCTCGAGGGGGCACGAGAAAAGCATGTTATTCACTCCAATTTTGATGAGATCCCAGTTAGCCCAACTTTCAGGATGTTTCCATGGTGACGTGCACCAATTTTCAAAAAAAACTATTTTTATTTGATTTTTTAGATGCCTTTGGAGTACCTTTTCCCAAAACACTCCTCAGATATCATGAGATTAGGGTTTTGTGAAGCTAGAACTTTTGTTTTAGACACCTAGCGTCTGGTCATACCTAGTCGAAACGGTCGCTAATGCAATTTAATCTATTCGCCAGTCCCGTCATTGTTTTAAGCCAATTTAAAAAGGATTCGCTATCATGGATCTTCAAATGAAACTCAGCAGCGAATTTGTGCTATTTTGGGGGCATACAATTTTAAGATTTTTATCCAGTTCGAAACATCGTCCATCGTGACCGTACTTCTGCAATTTGAGTTTTCTCTCACCCACATCTGACGCATCCAAAACTACGCCATGCATCTTCGTCCGTTGACTATCCTATCTAAGTCATTCTATCCAAAAATAAAAGTTTCTTCTACAATGGACATAAATGGGAATATTGTGAGCAGCCATACTGGATTTGGTTGTGTGGATATTGATGCTGACTGATGCTTTTCCTGGGCTTCTGCTCATATTGTACTCTTTTATGATCCCGTTTCCGACTGAAATATGTGTAAACCCCATCAAAGAGTACTACTCCGCGTGCATATTACACCTGTCGGGAAACGACAGTTATTTCAAATTGACAAACTCAGACGGTGTGAGAGCACAAACCACCCATTCCTAGATATGCCTGTAGATGTTATTCCCCACTCTAACTTGAGTTTTATTCATTATTGTCTGCTTGAATAACGGAACAGGATTTTGAATTCCACTTTGTGCTTCTGTGAGCATCGGTGGCTTTTCTCTAACTGCCGCTAGAGAATCACTTTGAAGCTTACTGACAGTCACATTGAAGTTCGTTCCAGGTTTGGTCAATACCACACATTTACCACACTACAACTTATGATGCCGAAACTCAGATCCGGGAAAATGTTTTCGTTCCACTTGACCGCGACGAATTCAACTTCATATAGTAGTTAAACTATCGTTGTTCTTTGCTTCGTGCTCTTCATATGGTTATATTTGCAAATGCTCACTCAAGACTTCACTGATCTCTGGCTGTAATCCCCAAGTATATGGTTAGGGATGAGATTTGGGATGAGTTGTGCGCATTTGCGAGTACCATAATTGCGTTAGGAATGCTCATTATTGACGAACATTTCAAGAAATGATACGTCACATTTTGACTACTACTGAGTAGCAAGGTAGCAGACTGAGAATATTGCAGCGTACAATTTGATAGCGGTCTTCAAACGGGTTGTTTGACCGACCTGAAAAGCACAGAAACAGGAAAAGGTTCGTGGGCCGAAGCCCAGTAGACGTGTATAACAGTTAAACGACGAAAGCGATATTGCGGTCTACAGGATGCACACTACAATATACCCGCTGCAGCATGGAGAAAAGTTGAGAGACAAACGGTTGTTTGCGTGGGTTCATTCAATGGCCCGCGCAGGTCTGCATGGAATGTTAAGGACAAAGATCACTGGGTTACGCATTGTATGATTGGCTTAGACTACTGAATGACTTAACACGAATGAGTGTTCGCGTTCGAACGAGTGTATTGTGAAAGCAAGTTTTTATTTTCTTCCATTATATCGTATTACCATGATCTAAAACCATGACTTCGCGATAAAGTAAGTGATTTGTCTAAACATTACCATCCACGTCAAGAATGATATTCGGAAATCGTTGTATCCATCGACTGGCTACTCATTCCGCAGCTCAAACAGGTGCTCAGTTCCAGTAAGACGTTGATAGACTGTGCACGACATCTCCATGAAGGTGGTTTAGATTCTTGGACTGTTTATCTTCATCGGGCAATTACCCTTAAGCAATTACCGATCACCCAAACACACTAAATAGGAGACTACTTGACTACTACTTATCTTCTACGCATTCAACAAGAGTCATCGTTGTATCATGCCACCAATGCGACATTTCGAGGATTCCAGAATGATGCTCATTGGAAAACGATCCATTTGGTAGTAATCGTATGGGAAAGACCCTGTGCAAATTGTGTATGTGCAAACGCCACCACTCGAGTGAATTAAAGAAACATATCAACTCCATGACTTTTTCGGACGGTATAAAGCACAATGTAACAAGATATAAAGCGCTTTTAACAGTCACAGAATACACATGCATAACTGGATTGACGAGCTAGCATTAAGCCTGGTATAAGAAAGAGCAAAACTTTCAAATGTACAAGGCTTCCAGTCCTTTCCGAGTAGGATGCACCAAACACAGCCTAGGCTCTGACACGAAAAAAAATGGTTCTGGCTTTATCAAGTCGCAACCAACCGTGGTGTTACAGTGCGGCAGATAAAGCATCAACCCTATCCATTTTTGACCAAGTATAAGGTTCCCAAAGATAAAGTACGGCATATGAATGTTGAACGTAAAGCCATGCCCTATGCCTAGTCGTTGTATGTATGGGTGCCGTTTAGGCCAGTGTCGGTATGTTAATCAATTTCCGCTGGAACACTATGGGCAGTGTTAACAATGCTCAATAGTTAAAGCGCTGGACATCTCAAATAAGCAATTCACCGAGACGCCCCGACGGTCGAACAGTTTCGTTTGGTGTGCCCGAAGAAATGGCCAACCTGTGGGCAAGCCTGATTTGCAAGAAGTGCCAGTGACCAATGCCCATTCATCCATACCCACTCATTCTCCCAGTACCACATTCAACCCTGGGGTAATCGTTCACGTTTGTCTTCGTAATTAACAATGGAGGCTGTGAATACAGAAGGAAAGACAAAAAACAGAATCAGTTAGAATGAGAAAAATTGACGAAACAAAGTACAGTCATACACTGCAAAACCGTGAAACTTTTGACGGCAAGTATACCTTTTGTTGTCTGGGTAACTTTCTGTCCTCCCAGATCGAAAGGTAGAAACTTCGACTTGACTGCTGTTTACGTCCTATATTACCTACTTTCGGGAGTAACAGCAATTTGCCCTAGGTCTGAGCTTCAAGCGCTCCGACTTTCGGACAAAGCATTTAACAGGCCACTGCTGAATTACACTACATTGATTTAGATCAAAGTGGCAGATTTCTGTATGAATGGCTGAGCACCTTTGCACATTCGCCTTTGGTCCGGCGGAAGATCTTGTTTTCCGTACTCTACACTTCGTGTTCGGGTCTCCTTGGGTCGAGCCGCCTGGCATTGTGATTGTGAATTGTGTACTGCAAGTCAATCTATATTCCGTATTTTCTTTCGTGCTCTTCATTCACACTATCGGAATCTGTAAATCATCAGTATAAAGCTGAGGTCCTTCTGTTGTAATGGTTCAACAAAAAAGTCAAAATATCTAAAGATATACAATGACGTGGACAAAGATAAGCGAGAATTTGTTGTCGATAATACGTTTCGAGGGAATAACGCTGATCCATCCACATGCAAAGCAAACCACTAGCAATAAAGACGTAGTTTCGGATCTTATGACCTTTTTCTGAAGGTTAGCCTTGCCAGACTGATGAAAATCCTCCGACGGGTCACTATGCGATTTTCAAAATGCATTTATCATCCATTCATGCTCTTAACGATGGAAATGAGATTCTAATGAGAAACTAAGAAAGAAACGCACTAGTATAGGGATGGTTTGACATACTCAGGACACTGCACCTTGACGTGAGGTGACGACTTGCGTGCCTCCAGGACCCAACAAACTATACAGGATGACTTACTTCAAACCGGAGATCCAATCATGCCTGGAAGGTCAATGGGTAGAGGCCAGATGAAGTAGTCTCCCGATCCTTCCAGTCAGGGGTTGATCTGAGTTAGCAGCTCAGTCGGAAAAACGAGTGGAAGAATCACTGATCCAAGTAGACGGGCTTCCACTCAGCCACATCCCGCTGCCTTGCGGTCAGGTTCATGTTAAAACCTTAGTCGTTCTTCTGCTTGGCGGCTAGACTCCCTGGCAGTACCCGTCCATCAATCCCATGAGTTGCACACCTACAAATAATTCCATACTGCATCGGTTGTCGCGCAGGATAATGAGGACCGCACTGCCGATTGCATCGGGTGCAGATGGGGTGGGTATTGATAAGTATGCTACTGCTCAGAGTTCCGTCTCTTTTATTCAACCTTCCTCTTCTCTCTCCAACCCAATCTCTTTGGCCGCTCTGCTTACCCATAGTGTCCCCACTGATAAAAGGCACGATACTCGGAACGGTTCGTTGTCAAATAGTGTAGTAGGTGGTTTTTAGTCTGTTAGCTCAACTTTTTTCAGGCCTTGCCAACCTCTGAATCTCGGTTTCCTTCAATGTGTGCACTTTAATGCAGTCTGGCCAACAGGCGTGTTTGGCTTTGACAGTGGACTCACTTTTGATTGATGTCTGCTGCGTGAGTGAAACGAATTTAGGATTCGAGTAGATTAATTCAACTAACTGCGCCAAAAGTCTTGTCAATGTATTTCCTATATACTTCGGGAGACGAAGCAGCTCAAGCTGTGAGTGAACGCGATGTAAGAGTAGTCTCAAGTGAGAAGGTTGGGGCAGCCCTTTTAGACAGGATCCAGAATAACAGTGATTGTGCACCGTGAGACTGCAGGGATCAGTGGGCTTTTGTGACATGTCAGCATACGCCCCAACAGACTGCAGCACTGACATGACGAGTTTCATGAATACCTCGTCACCGTTGTTCGGAATAGCAAAAACCCTTACACTATAGCGATGGCAGGTGATTTTACTACACAAGTTGAAAAGCTGAGTGTATCGGAATCCTGTTTAGGTGTGCCGTGCGCCTTGCCGGCTTATCGAACAGGTAACCGGGAAAGACTTCTCCAATTCCGTGCATACAATAACTTATTCCTATTTAGTACGAATTTCCGTCACAGTTCGCGTCGTACGGCAAAATGGCATTCTAGATCGACAGGTAGTATGGGTCAGATCGACCATATTGCAATAAGCTACCATGGGGCGGTTCTGTCCAGAACTGTAGATCGTACTGGACCACGTACGTCGGGCCTGACCATAGGTTATTTTTAATGCGACTTTTGTTGCAGCTGAATGGCCATCGACGCAGGCCACAAACCCGACTGGCTGTCGAACGTTTGTCTGATTCGGCTGTTCGCAACAGCTACGAACAGAAACTATCCAAGGGACTAAGAACTGCGACCAGTAGCAATGTAGACGATCAGTGGGATCAAATTAAGCAGGTTATGCATTTGGCAGCGAATTTCGCCTGCGGTCCCAGATCTAGCGTTAATCAAAGATACTAGATCGCGCAAGAGTCGCTGGGTATAAAGGAGCAAGAAACGCCGGCTCCCTAACTACAAGGAGATGTAAAAGATGCGTCGACAGTTTCAGCGTCAGTTAACGATAAGCCTTGAGAATGACCGCGAAAACTGGTGGGTTAAGGTAGCCGGAAAGATGGAAGAAGCGGCCGCTTGTGTAACAGCGAAAGATTGTTTAAACTTATACGCGACAGCGGTGGGCGGCGAACTTCGGTTAGTGAAGTCATGTGCGATAAGAATGGAGAGCCCGTCCATGGTAGACAGGGAAGACTGGACCGTTGGGCAGAACATTTCAAGGATCAGTCTAGCTGGCCGTACGCTATCGTATCTAGTCCGACGCCTGTAGCTGTGAATCCTTGGGAGGTGTCACTTGATCCCCCAACGGAAGTGGAAGTGCAGTCGAATGTTCGGCTTCTGAAGAGAGGAAAAGCTGCCGGTCCCGACGACCTTCCCCCAGTTCTTTTCAAATTGGGTGGAGAGGTGCTGATGAAATCACTTACCTCCTTGCTTCTTGGTACTTCATATAAGGAGCCTATTCCGTTTTCGTGGATTGAATCAATGATTGCATCTATTTTGAAGAAAAGCACACGGAATGGCTGTAGCAATCATCACGCGATTAGTTTTATTCCGATAGTTACTAAGATTCAGGTCTTAGATTCGGTAGTGCTTTGTCGTTTAACACCTATGGCCGCGTTAGGGTATACGGTGAACTGTCAAGTTCATTCGAAACAACTAGCATAGTGGCCTTCGACAAGGGTGTCCCATCTCTCCATTCCTGTTCAACTTCGTCATGGACGAAGTGATGGAAGATACTTTAGGAGGTCTTCGGGATGTAGGAGTCAAAGTGGGTAACGGAGGGAAGCTGTGTGATTACGCCGTGTGACTGTTCGAATCTGCAGGCCATGCACAACGCGGACTAGATAGACTCTCGAATTCGGCTGCTCGGTTTGGCATGTGCTTTGAACCTTCAAAGTGCAAAGTGCTATTTCAGGACTGGACGACAGTAGTGTCGAACTTGATACTGGATGAAGAGGAACTATGAAAACGTCAATCGTTTTACCTACCTTGGTAGCTGCGTGTCGAACGATGGTAGCTCGGCTGTGAAGGTAACACGCGTACATCGAAGAGTCGAGCGGCTTACGCTGGGTTGAAGCACTTGTGGCGTCGGCCTGATATTTCACTGAAGTTGAAAGGTCGTGTGTACTGTGCTGCAGTGCGTTCAGTTTTGTACGGTTGCGAGAAATGGAGTATGCATGTGGGCGATGTTCGTCGGTTGGAGGTTTTCGACAACCGATGTTTACGTAGTATGACTAGAATTGGATGGAGTGACCGGGTGAGTAATATTGAGGTTAGGAATCTGGTATTGGGTGCCACTTCTGAAAATAGCTTGTTTCAGCGTATGAAATTTAGTAGACTACGCTAGTTGGGTCACGTGTTGCGCATGACGAACACTCGTCTACCACGTCGTGCCCTATTTTGTGTTCCTCCCTGGGAATGGAAGAAGCCATGTGGAGGCCAACAGATGACGTGGCAACGCGGGATGAGAAAATGCACAGAGAACTTAGATAAAGTAGGTGTCTCACGTCTTCGTGGTTGGGGTCGAAAAAACCTGTCAACTAGCTGGCTGGAAACATTGCAAGATGTGCCAGGGAATCGCGAACAGTGGCAATTGTGTTGTCATTTTCTATCGAATCAGAACGATTGAAATATGCGCGTTTGTACAGTTGGACTATGTTCCGTGTGTTGGCTGCGGCAGTATTCTTATATTTTCCTACCTGTGTAGGTCAGCTTACTGTTCCCCTTGGATATTCACTCTATTTATAGAAAAATGTAACCTTGGCGAAAAGCTGCAGTCAGTGAGGGGTGCCTTGCTATCTAACGTTGAACTGTAATGCTAATGATGGTTGGATAGAAGACTACCGGGTACGTATACCTGAAGAGCATCAATAACCACGAAACCGGTTGTGTGCTTCCGGGGAAATTTTATTCATCCATCTGCATGCAAAACTGAGAAGAGAAGACAATACTTTTGGGCCTGATGTCCCCTTTCCGAAGGCTAGCCTTACCTGACCGACGAAAATTCTCCGACTAATCACCATGTGATTTTTGAATGGACTTATCATCCATTCGCGCTTTTTAATAACTCGAATGAGATTCTAGGAAGAAATAGGCAGACACTTTCGATCAACCACACTGAAATTTCATAGTGTACCTGTTCGAGCACTTTCTACTAGAAAAGAACAACAACGAACTACTGGTTGTAGCAGTTCATTGACTTATGAATTGTGAGTTATGATCTACATGAACGTGGGGCTTAACTGACAGATTACGGAAAAATTATTGGAATATATCCTTTTTTTCCGATCATGAGCACAACGAAACCAAATATTCATGATATCTTTCTAAGATCGAAATTGGCTGGCTTGCAAAAAAGGTCTCCGGACCGGATGGAACCTGGTGCATTATGAACTGGTAAAATTAATGTACGTATTACGTTGCCCTCATCCATGAACTATCAAGCCGCCAGGATTTTAATACCAACTGATCGCTGAGAGATACTGACAACATTAGTCCGACGGTATCCGCAAGACATGTTAGTGTGATAACTTGAAATTATTGGTGGTACCGTGAACACTGGCATAGCTTTTTGATCGTAATTTAATTCTTTCGCGTGATTTGATTTCCCGATTTCTTCACGTAGTAATATGTCGATGGATTCCCGGATGGGAGTTGTGAGGACATCAATTACATATTCCATGCTGTCATCGTTCTCACATAGAGTACTTTTATCGGCTTCAAGATCCGTTTAACCGGGGACAAATATTATGCCACAGACAGAAGACCTATGGACTAATTTTATGCTTGGACTGATTCTCCCGTGGTTTGAGTATGCCCGCTTAATACGTTGAACACTTTGGCACATTGTTCCATCGTGAAACCGGAAAAGGGAAACATTCCGCATTCGAGGAAGAAATACCACATCAATAATTATTTAGGCTGATACTGCTCTGTTTTAATTAATTTAACCGATTGACGAACAAAATAAAGCCACCGGAAACTGAATTTCCGAGCGCGTTGGATGTCGAATGTTGTGCCTCCTCGGAACTGGCAAGTTTCATTGAATCTAGATCTCGGGACTGCATTCGCTCTGATAGATAGTCAACAGATGAGTTACCATTAGAAGCAATGCAAAAAAAAAAATAGAGGCACAAAAAATCTTATGGTATATCTCGACGTACCTGTGGAATGGACAAGCGGACAGTGAATATTGTTGAAATGAAAGAGTACATCACTTCTCAGAAAGGGGGCCTCGGCCAACAGAGTGTTGTCAAGTGGGGAAGTTGGCCAGCTGCGTGAGGATTTGAACCCGCGATCTTCACGTCCGGAAGCCACGACTTTGTACGTGTGATCATTGCCGTTATCGGTACTTTACCATATTTTGCACTAGATAGATCACTCAGTTTCCGCTGGTGTTTCGGGTAATTTCCCTACTTCCTGAATCTTTTCATGAAGTTATGCCATCATATAATAGTTTTTCTTCAGAATGAAGCGACAAAGAGTGATAGCATTTTCCAAGTCGAACATTTTCCCAAGTGGATGTAATCGAGACCAAAAGAGGGTTATCCTGATAGTGATCCTCAGATTGTCAACCGCGAAACATTTGATAATAGCCAAAGGTGCAGTTGACTCCATTTCATCTGTTAAACTTGTGTCCCATAGTGCCGACCGAAAGCCTTTAGCATTCGGTGAAATAATGTCAATCCGATTGCGTAACCCAATTTTTTGTATGAAAAGTAGTTAACACAGACTACGCATTTATCAGGGAAATGACGTCAGCTTTCTGCTTTACTGAATTTATTCTCCATGTACGTTACCTTTATTCGATGAATGAATGACATATAATTCAAAAGTTACTTCGCGTAGGTCTTAGAGGCATAGTAAATCGCGCAATATTGCCTTTCCTCTTCTACCGTTCTGTTTCCGCATGTTTCTAAAAACAAACATATATATATTTGTGGAGTGAAGCGTATTTGAAAAATCCCTTGAAATTCATCGCTGTTCGTCTCGAATCGAGGTATGTTGTGAATATTTACGACCTCGTGAATCCGAAAATAAGCGGAGAAAAAAGCAACAGCTGTTTGGCTGCTGTGCGCCAACGACCCGCGGTTGCGCAAATCATCCCCCCGGTAGCTCGTTCGATTAACAATCGTTCTTCTCTAGTTCGCGACACAGTTCAGGCGCTGTGGGCTTACATAGCTGGTGATTCCAAACAGCTGCTCAGTGCTTCCGTGGTTTCTCAATCGTTAGTTGACCTTTAGGACCAAAGGGTGGGTAATTTCCCGATCGCTTGTTCCCCATTGGAACCACTTTTTTTACCTGGGCCTGGGCATAGGTCAGAAATTCAATTGGCAATGGTCCAAATATGTCTCACATAGAACCACAGACTTAATTCACAGAGTCTGACACCACATCAGTTTTGTACATCCAGGAACTGCGGGAACATTTTCCATAGTTCTAAAACACCATTTGCTCTACTCAGATAAAAAAAACCGAAAACAAAACATGAAAATTCAGAGCACCGTAAAACGGGGTTGCTGGCATTTTCTGTCCATCCGTCGAGTGACCTGGTGGGGAAAAATTCATCTCCGGATGAAATAGCTATCCTTATGTAACATATACACGTCATATTTTGGCTCATTAAATCTCATCTTTCACGACAATTTACACCATTCTCGGGAACGGAATGTACGGTCAACAGAGGTCTGCCAAGTGGGAGAAGTTGAGCTGCGGTGAGAAGACTCGAGCAATTGACCTTCAGATTGACGCGCACGAAGTTGATCACCTGACCACCGCCTACCATATGCAGCTCCACAGCACAAACATGAGAGAACAGAATCCAATGATTGTGACCACTATTTTACTTCGGCGTTCGAGTGATCAGAATTCCATAATTAACCCGAACAAGGAGTCCTTTCAATTAAACAAATTGGCAATCCTTCCAATTACGAAAAAAATGTACTCGATCAAATTACCAGAAAATGCAATGTCAGTTTAGCTAACATACATGCATTAGCCAGGTGAAATCATGTAAGGATAGGCAGCATCGGATGTCGACAAACAAATACGGGACACCCACTCACCTATGTCAATCACGTTACATTTATCGGCCTACGTGAGCATGAGCATGGATACGTGAACAAGTAGGCGTGTGTGTTCGTGCGTACGTTTAACTGAATCTTGGTATAATCAACAGTGTGTGTGTGTGTGCATTTTTCTTTATGACTTTACTCACATATGTGTTTGTAATTTAGCTAGCAAAGATTCTGGACAGATACGAAAAATTTCACAAAACCAAACAAGTGCGAACGTGAATTGGAAATAGAGTTGTTCGAATACTTCACCCACGCTACTTTGTGTTCAGCTTGACACTGGTGGACTAGGTCGGAGGTGGAACCGGGAAAGAGGCAGGGGCGGGTGACAGTGTGGGACGTTGTATGATTTTTCCATGCTCCCGTTTAGAACAACATAATACCTGTAAGCCAGAGACAGGGTGCGGTAGCATAATTTGAAAATTACTTATCAAAGGACGATTATTCTGATTATTTTGATTGTGATTTAATAAAAATCATGTTCAATGATTTATTCATTATTATTTTCGTTGTCTGTAAGCCCAGAAATTCTGATTTATTAACGGAACGATGACATTTTGAATGTGAAATGAACTAACCTACTAGCAGTGACTTGTAAATCTTGTGACTGAGTTACGTAACCGCAAGGTTTGCGACATTATCATCTTTGGGAAGAACGCAACAGAATTTTGTGGACAGACGTCACTGTTGCGTAAAAGGATTAGATATTTACAATTTGTGGTGTTCTTTTTTTGCTAAAATGAAACTAAGGTGGTCACGGGAAAACGGTACTGTTACTTAGGTCATACAAAGACAATTATATAAATAGATGTTACATGTTAGTAGTAGGGGATTGAATGTTTACATGATATAATTCACCACGTGATTGATATGATCGCTCAACTGACCATTAAGAAACGATCGAAGCACTGTACAGCTGTTTCATCCTTGTTTCGAATCATTAGCAGTGCATATTCGCCGCGCCCGAACTGGGACGCGAACCCGAACAAGGACGAATGACTTTGAGTCGAACGTCCTAACCATCACGCTACCGGGCAGGCTCTGAACGGTTTGTTCAACTTCACCAAACACATGATGATCTTGCACATATCCGTCACTGATTTCTACGGCTACTGTCTCCTAGCACACAGCAATCGAACTGGTGAATTATTTCATGCAAATATTCAATCTCCTACTACTGACATGCACCAAGTAATCAAGCTCTGTAAGTCATACCCAAAGCCTTCGTCGTACTTGGGTTGCCTGCACAGAAGTCATCTATCAGTAGGGGTCGATTGGTGTGCGCTAGCGGCCAGTAGCCGTGCAAATCAGTGACGGATATGTGCAAGACGATCATATGGTTGGTGAAGTTCAGCAAACGGTTGACAGCCTGCCCAGTAGCGTAATGGCTAAGGCGTCCGACTCAGAATCGCTCGTCCCGGGTTCGCGTCCCAGTTCTGGCGCGGTAGACATGCACTGTTCATGATTCCTAACAAGTGCTTCCATGGATTTTTATTGGTGAGTTGAGCGATTATATCACGTGATTTATTTCATGTAAGTAGATGTTAGTCGATGCTATGTTTGGATTTGTTTTTGATTAGCCATCATGTGTCCTGATCGGGTACTTAGACATGCACCTGAGTTGAACGTAACGTTATCTGGTGAGATAATTCTCAGCGTCATTGTTGTTCCGATATACCAGTCCTCAGTTTTAACAACAACAAGCATCCTATGGGACGACTTTGTTCTAGTCTACTTCTGATTCCCAAACCTTTTTGGCCATCTCTGGTGCAGGTCACTGACAATATAGAGGCAGTTGGCATCCCCTCAGTTAGTCCAGAGAGGACATTTTCATTTGGAAAATTGGCAACCCTTTTGGGTTTCCTGTTCAATAGTTTCTACACCATCCTGCTCACATTAGAAAGCTATATACCGGAAGAGCTGTCCTGGCTTTCACTCTTAATTTATTCATTGGCTGAGCAACTGATCGACTCAGCTATCTAATTAATTCCAGCCATATGATTGCTCGTGAACGATGACAGGAAAATCGATTTTCAGCACCTGAAGGAAATGCCCGCTATTGAAAAAGGAAAAGACGAAACGTCTTTTCAAACAATGAAGTATGCATTGCATATATATATATATATACATATATATATATATATGATGACATCTGCCTGATTGCATACTGTGTGGAAAGCAAAATATAATACAAAACGTCAGGTCGAACAGATGGAATCAGAGTGAAAAAAAGAATTAGAAAAGAATGGAGAACCAGCAAACGAACAGAAGTTTCAGTTGTGATTTTTTGTGTTCATATATTGCTCCTTATTAGCAGTTTCAGAGATTACAACGAAAGTGAACACTTGCCGGCCGAAAATTTTGCTTTCAAAGAGGACAACAACCCAACGATCTTCTTGATTCCTACTGGCCCTACCTTGATCCACTTCAAGTCATTCATGGATTTCCACTCTTATTTTTTCACCGATGCCCAGGGAGCGCAAAGAACACACGAAGCGGCAAGTGTTTGGTGGGCATTCTGAGTGCAAGACCAAACCGTCGGATACGGTTTTGCAATACGGTCCTTTTCAGCGAGGAGTCGATCGAACCAAACACTCGGCTGCGCATGTCAACGTTGTTGACGTGTTGCTCACAACAAATACTATGTTGGCAGCGAACATCAAACAGACTGGCGACGGACGTCCTGAACTCGTACGGACCATGTTTCACTACCATACAGCAGTAAAGGGCGCGTGGTGGCATTATATACTAGGCATTTCGAAAACAGATTAATGTTATTTTGGAGTCATAGGTTTTTGGGGTAGAAAAAAGTTCGTGTGGCCCTTAACATATGCATGAATGTTTCTTTTTACACGCTGCCATTTCCAGAAATACAGCTTCCCAGGCAAGCAAAAATTTTCGGTCTTTCAGTGCTCAGTTACTGTGCAAATACAGTTCTAAAGTAAAACCTTAAATTTTGATGTCACGAATTGCATCCTGTATCGGATAACTTCCATTATTAAGCAGTTCAGGAAAAGTTGAGCTTCTTGGATGTTAGCAGTGAGAAGTATAGCATAGCCCACGCTAGAGTTGGGCAAAATCATCTGCGAGGCCCTCAACCGACCCCTTAAGGACATCGTCGATTGCAAAGTTAAAGAGAAACGAGGAAGTGGGACACCCTTGTAGAACTCCGCTAGGGAAAATAGAGGCGAAAGTTTGCCGTAGGTCATTACTCGTCCAGAAGTAGCGCGGTAGAAGAATTTTATGATTGATTCGTATTTTTCAGGGACACGGTTTCTCAACAAACAATCCCACAAGGTAGTCCTGTCAACTGAATCAAAGGTTGATCTGATATCCGAAAAATGACAATGGTTGATCTTTGGTAAGTGTGTCATGCCCCAGTAGTTGACAAGAAGTGACCTATCCAACCTCAACCAAGACGAAAATTCACCTACTCCTCAGGTATTTGCTTTTTCCTTCGTGTTGTTAATCTGTGGAAAACAACATACACAAAAAGCTTTGACGTGGCATGAATTAACCAAATTCCTTCATGATTGTCACGGTAAATTCGGAGGCCTTTCTTGTTGACGGGTCGTAACGATCGACTCCCTTCAATTTGGAGGAAAGTTTTCCTCGTCTCATATTTTGGAGAACACATGTCCCAGTTCTTTCACCAAAAAGAGTCCTGCATCTTTGAACAGAGCTGGTTAGAAGCCATCTGGGCCCGGTGCCTTGTGATACTTGAGAAGTATAAGTGTGGTGCAGATTTCAATTTCATTGGTTTGGTCCAAGTACATCCACCATTGAACATCACATTTAGCAGCAGTTATGGTGGACCAGTTGAACTGTTCGTTGAAGTGTTCACTCCATTTTTCTAGGCTTCGTGTCCTGCTTGCCTTGCGCAGGCCAGTGAAGCTTATAACACATACCCGAATACCAGCTGGAATTGACTCTAACAGACGGTCTCGTTTCTACCATTCAAAACTATTCCAGCACACACCCGACCAACAGCCTGGACTTCAGTGTCTCCGGAGAGGCACAAACGATAAGCAACATCCTTGTTGGTCGAGGATAATTTTGATACTCGACTGGAATTTTTAATATTGGTGTCCTGTAGGCAGCAGGTCAACATCAATACTATCCACTATCCTATACGTAGTAGGGTATGCACGTTATGCGTTCCAAGTTTGAATGACGAGTGTGGTCAGAAGAGTTGCAACATCCGTAAGTGTTAGGGTAGACCTATTGGCGTACATTGGATTGTGCCCCGTTTCTGCTTCAGTGCGTGGAAAGAGAGTGAAAAAATGAGTGAATCTCAGGGCGATGGTGCGCCCAACGGAAACTGAGCAGAACAGTTGACGAAGAATTTGTCAACGAAAAAATGTAATCGTGTAGACCTATGATTAGTTTTTTTGTCGAGATGACCATTCCAAAGCAATAGAAAGTGTACATATGAAATAAGTGTTAGCAGTATCTCGATGAGTGAACAAAATTTCCCCGGAAGCACAAGACCGGGTTCGTGGTTATAACCGCTCGTTAGGTATGCGTACCCGGAAGTCGTCCAAACATCTTCATGCGTGTACACTCCAGAGGGGTATAAGTTATCAGAATCTAATTTGTTTCTTGACGAATCTGCACACAAACACTCAGAAGAGTCCATAGAAGAGCCGCAACTGTGGTTCATTGATGATTCTTCGTCAGCTGAACTAAGACAAACTTAGGAACCGGGGTTGAATGGCGCTACACTAAATTATATATATGATGTATATAAATATATATATTGTATATATATGTACTCACCTGCATGAGGCCGAAATATCATTGATGCGTTTCATTCGGATCAGCGCCTTTCCTTGTACTGGGTCATACTTTTTTCACGAGTTACCACGAATCCGACTACCCTGTTGCCATATCTTCAACGGGCCGCGAATTCGTACAACATGAACAAGGCAAAGAACCATGACCTTTATTTTCCATTTTCCCAGCGAAATCACACTATAACCAGATTTAATCGGTTAAAGTTTGAATGCGGAAATCTTTTGCCTCTGTCACTCTCTACAAAAGTCCTAATTGCACCTTCGCCATTTGCGGTGATGCTACAAAAGTGAATGACATGCCAAAAATTCTATCCACGGGTATTGTATTTTAGTCACAATTGTGAATTAGTAGTTAGCATGATCGAGCTCAGTTCTACGCTATTGTGGTGAATCTACGCGCAGTTCACTTGATACAATTCGATGCAACTCTGCTGCAGCCTGCTTAGACAATCAGCCATTGAGAACCCATGAAGACCAAAGGCTTTGAAGTTCAAATATGCCTTGAATGCAATTGGACGGAATGTATTCCACCGATGGGAATTCTACTTACTCCATTAGTAAACGCATGACTTCTGTGCTATAGCTGCCCATGGCCGCGCAAATCAGAAACGGTTAGGTGCAAAATCATGTGGTGAAGTTCAGTTGACCGCTATGATCCTTCCCAGTGATTTCTAACAGGGACGGGGCAGATGCACAGTGCTTTTGCGATATCTTAATGGTGAACTGCGCTTAGATATAACATAATAAATAATTTCATTGAAAACAAACCCCGAACATGCCTCACAGCTATCGTGAGCTTCTAATGGTCTTTATTTTCATAGCTTAGGTCGGAGCCAAGCCGATATGTAGCATTAATTTGCAACCGTAAATTACTGTGGGTGGCTGACTTTGCATTACGAATTCAAATGCAGGTATTACAACGATTAGTCAAGAATACCGCTCCGCCGCCGAATTCTTATTAATGAATGCAACCTTTCAGTGAAATTGAAAGTAGTCATTGTGCAGGGAACATGTTATGCCCGGGTTTGGTGAGCATCAGTGGGTAGCCGCTCTTGTATGAAAACTGACCCAGTTGATGCGCGCATGAGCGTGTCCCGGCTGCCAGATTTCGATCCAGATGACACACAAGTGCATGCTGACCTACGTTTATGACGAATAAGCTGAGCAATGAAAATCAAAATCTATACAGTTTGATCATTGGAATCAGGTACCGGTGTGAAATTCGCTTCCGGTATTGTCTATGGAAGCTATAGTCCATTGCGTTCCATGAGTGCGTGTGTGCGCTTGATCTGACTGCGTTGCGATAAACCAAGTCATTGTCCCATTCTGTGGCTCACCAGCCACGCTTAACTCTTCTTCTCTCGGTATATCTGACCACTAACAGTCGGCTTACGCGCACACGTACTGCTAACAAATAATGATTTTAATTAAATAACAATCACTGGTAACAGTTTCATTATTTAAAGTTAAACGTTACTTTTTGTCCGGATCTGGTTCTACTGATCAGACTGTGCGTGTGGTTGATCGTTTTTCGTCAAGGTACAACCACCTAACTCGTCTTTCAAATGTAACCATGTTATTTAATCCCGGTTAGTCGTAAAAGTCTAGTATCATCAGTTGTGATATTTTTCAAAAGAAATTTAGGATTTTGTTAACAGAAGATTGCTTAACTATTTGGCTGATAATTTTGACACCCTACGTCTTTGTGTAACATTAACTAAAATACTTTGGACAAAGAATTTGGTTTATTTCTTGTAAATCATCGAGGTGTACAGACCGGCGGCAGTCAATCGGGTAAGGTCCTGGGTTTTGGGCATCAAAGACCCAGGTTCGAATCCTCCCGCCGCCGGTCGACTTCCCCACTTGGCAGCTGTCAGATGGCCGCGGCCCCCCTTCCTGAATAATGATGTACATTGTTATTTCATTAATAAAGGAAGTAAAAGATAAATGATTCCTGTTAGGAGCGCACATTATTACAGACCTATTGATAAATGAGTGCTATGGCATCCAACATTAAATTTTAGCAATTTGTTGCCAGCCCACCCGGGTAAAATAGCGCTTACGGCATAACGTTCAAAATCTGTCTCACACGGTTCTTGTCTGATTTCAGTTGCAAAGCATATGATCCGTGACAAACCAGACGGAACAGCTGTACAGTACTTCGGTGGTTTCTTACTGATGAATTGAAGTTTGGCGGCAAATCACGAATATTTAGCCACACAAAAATCCCCTCTCCCACTTCTCGCTGGGTTACCACAAATGGAATGCGGCCAACTGATAGTCATTTTTGATGACAATTTTGTACATGAATGGTGATGTTGTCCAGTACGATAGTTTTTACTATCAGCACGAGGCTTTGTCACGTGAGAAAGTAAATTTGTCGACTTTCTTATTGCTTTTATTCGGACAAGTTTCGTAGTCAAATGATTCTGGGTTAAAAGCCAACGGACCAGCCAGTATTGTGTGTGTGTGTGTGTGTGTGTGTGTGCGTGTGTGTCTACACGTTCTTCGTGTTCTCTGACTCGGGAAAATCGGGTTCCGGTCTCAGCTAGTCACCTTGTCCGTGTCACTTATCGCGTGTTTACTTGAGCCCACAATTAGATTGTGATTATTACGGTGCTTGATTTGCCGTGACGCTAGCGCAATCCATATAGCGGATAACTTTGCCTACTCGTTTCGATTGGTGCAAGCAAAGTGGGCACCGACTGCCAGAGACTCAGCGTGCAGCCATTCTTGAAATACCCGAAAACCGAGTTGCGAAATTTTTGTACAGCCACCGTCGGTCATTGCTTGGACAGCGATCACGATTCCCGTTCTAGCATTTATAAGGTCATTCTGCTAGTTGATTTTCTTTTTTCTTTTTGTTTTTGCTATGTAGTTCTGATCTGTCTACTCAACAGAGCATTCTTTACAAGCAATTTCACAAATGCAGTTGTGTTTTTGTGGTTCGATTGGGTGCTTGGTTTTCATTAAAGACGTATAAGTACATCGTTAATGTCAGAAGAAAATGCGAACATTATAATAACTGAGGACTTTTGATTACCTCTGAAGTCTCTAAGCAATATTAAACCTCAATATTACTTCGTGAAATCTCACCATTTTCATGCTATCACCAAATAGCTACGGAAAAGAAACTCTGGTGCTTGAACTTCAAATTAATGTGCGGGGTTTAGTCAGCCACAATAACGAACGGGTAGAGACTACCAGTGGGCACTGAAGTGGCTCCAACTCGAGCTTCACAAAAGAACAACACAACGAGAAGATCACAACGGAAGGGAAGCACGTTCGAGCTGTGTTCACAACTGATAAATTTATATACAAGGTTGGATATATTCCGATTGGTGGAATATATTCCGTCCAGTGGCCTTGGAGGAATGTCTGGAACTCATAGCCGCCTGTCGCCAAGGTTCCCATTGGTTGTTTGTGCATGCAGGCCAGCGCGAAGCTATGCCGAACTGCATCACGTGACTTCCATGTCATGTCTTCTGAGCTAATCCCCTACTGGCTAGTATCTAGCCCACATAGAAATCCTAGATTCCGACGGCCGGCCGGTACTGTGAAGATGGAGGGCAGAGTAGTTATTATATGCGGTGAACGTTGGATATTATTTCTTTTCTTTTGCTCTTCCAAGCTCACTGTTTTCGTTCTTCATCACGGTTCCAAAGACACGATTGGTACATGGATTGGGGCAACATCATACATACAACAATTCGGAGTGTACAAGTATAAGGATGTTTGGACAAGGGAGTACCAAGTTCGCATACCTGAGGAGCGACGATGATTGCGAAACCGGTGGTGTGCTTCCGAACAAATTTTGTTCATTCGTCGATGTACTACATATGATTTTTCCATATAAATAGGTATATATATATATGTAACTATAGCGCAGCAGATAAACGTGAACCGCAGATGATAAATTGGGTTGAACTCGGCAGCTCAAGAAAAAAAGCATTTTAAAGAAGTGGGATAATCGCTAACTGAATGCACTATTCAGCATTGGATTTCCGTAGATAGCTCATCTTGAATCTCCCGGGATTCTCTATCAACTTATATACAGCAGTACACGGAAAACACATTAATACTATTCGACTGGATTGTTCTTTGTGGGATAGAAATCGTCCCTTCTGTCTCATAGTGACAATCCGGAGTTGCTAATACGAACAGTTGTTTCAGTTAACTAGGAATGTTGCCATTCGCGCACAAACCAGAATTGGCTGGATTGATGGCGGTATGATTGATACTAACTTTCCGATTTTTTGACTCTCAACGTTGCCCCACATGAACAACAAACGTTAGTTTGGTAAAACGGCGGTCATTCTTAACAGTTTTACACGCGCACACATGCACACGTTTGTTAATCTACTGAGTAGAATATTAAGTATGTTACAAAGTGCTTGCCCAACACACGTCTGAGGTGTCGCATGCACTGACGCAAAACAGTCGCTTCCGATTATTCGGAAGTCCCATAGCTCCAAAGTATCACTCGCCCCGATTGGTAAGTTGTTTCAGAAGTGTGACACACGGTCCAATTCCACCAATTTCAAAAGCACACCGAACTTAGTACCATGAAGTAACACATGTCAATCTCGATTTGGAGTCCAAGGGATTATTTCCCCTTTCGGAAGCTCGATGAGCTAAAACGTTCTGCATCTTCTGCGAAATGTCTTAAACCCTAAAGTCTTTTTTACTCTCCGGTAGTAAGTTGACTGCTGAGACTGTGTACATTCAGTATTGTGTATACCGGCCAACTTTACCAAAAGTAGTAAGGTTAGATGAACACTACACAGTTCCGTAATCAAAGACACGTAGTGTTTTTAAATTTACCGGGCATATATCTGAACATTTGAGATTTACATTAATTTTAGTGGTTTTTCGAGTCAACTGATCTGCCAGCTTCTTTTGCCGACGGTCGGTCCTGTGTGATTAAACTGAATTCGTTGTAAAGTTAGGTCATCAAAGTCGGTTACCTGATCCCCTGACTGTCGTATGATCGTTTCGTTCTCGCATTCCGTGGGATGAATAAGTTATATCTCATCAGGCTTCACTGTCAAAAGCTGGTCAGACTATACCAAGGCCAGGATGCATTAACTTCAGTTATCGATTTCCGACTTTGAATTATGGTTTGTCCGTACTCGCCAGCTAACTGTAAATGAAACAGGTTTCGCTTAGACGAAAGCAACATCGCGCTACAGATAGACTACGACAAACTGTTTCTGTCCCAGAGGTAGGACTGGATAATTGCTGCATGGTAATTAGGTGGTAGAAAGATAAAAGTTTGAGAAGTCTTATCTTCTCAATAGCATGTTTTGAATACGGAAAGATGAGCAAAATTTCTCCGGAAGCACACGACCGGTTTCGCGGTCATTGCCGCTCTTCATGTATGCGTACCCCGCATTCTTCTGTCTAACCATCCCTATACTAGTGCGCTCCTTTCTGAAGGCTAGGCTTGCATGACCGACGAATCGCAAAATGATTCCTAAATGGAATTATCATCCATTCACTCTCCTAACGATTAAAATGAGATTCGAGTGGCAAGTCATACGTTCTTAAGGTTTAATAACGACTAACAATATAAACGACAGCAGTAAGTTTTCAGAAATTTTTCACGAAATCCTTTTCCGAAATGAAATACTATTCATTTTCCCCGGGTGAACTGATGAACCCAGAAGAAAAAGCATCCAATCCCCTTTAGGTTTTCGACACAACTCCGCTTCTGGTTGAAGCCTAGTAATCAGTTTAAGTAACAATGTGAATAGTAGTGTCTTCAGGTTTTCACTGAAATGATTGATCATACAGACTCTGCATCTAGCTCGGGAACGAGTACCGCGGAATTAGTGTGCAACTGTGGCCTTTACCAGAAGTGTATCTACGTCACGTTCAAACTGAAAAGCAAACCGGAGGCAAATAATTGTGAGCAGTGTCCATAGCCTCTACGCTATCTGGGCTGGTTCCCGACGGCATACCTAAACCAAAACCAAAGAATGTGGGTTGACCGTTGCGCGGTCGACTCCAACGATGATGGCTTAATTGTGAGTATACCATGTACAATAATTATTTCGCAACTTATCTAGCAAAATAAGCTACTTGATCAGTTTGAATGGAAAAAGAATTAAATTATTAGTGAACAGACCGATCAAATAAATTGGCCGAATAAAGTGCACAAATGCGAGATTTCAAATGCTCAGTGTTTATTAAAATAAAATTATGCTGAACAGTGGAACAGTAACGCGACAAAATGGCCTTAGTTTCTCAAGATTCCATGCAAGCGAAAGAAATTGATACTCGATAAATTGGTTGCCTTGCAACGAAAAACCTGATCCAGTTTTTGGACGTAGGTTTTATAAAATTCCAGAAAGCTTGATTATATTCCTGTAGTCATTTCCGGAACGGTCATCTTATTCTACACTCCAACTAGGCTAGGCCAACTGCGTTTATTCGGTTGGGAAATCCCCTTCGCACAGGCTGGTCATCCTGCAGCCGCGCATTTAATGTGCAAACTAGTTTGTATTTGAGTGCAATAACTTCACATCCCTTAGCTTCTGATGTCGTTCAGTAACGCAAAATCCATGGAATGACATGGAAAATATTCCGCGTATAAAATGACTTTTGTGTCATAGCAAAATCCATCCTCTTGGTGTTAAAATAGCCCAAGCGTTGCACGATTGATTCACTCAGCTCCCCGTGGATCACCGGCTATGCATGTGCAAAAGTTTGCACTTAGAGCTCCAAGTCGGCGTAAACAGATGTGATTTTAATGCCCTATCCACCAGAGAGAAGCCAAATAAATAATCAGGCTTTATTGATAGGAGAAAGAGGGAAAGAGAGAGACTGGTGCATGAAACTCTGGTCACACACTTCCCTCAGAGAGCAATAGGCAGACAAAAAGTTAACTACAAGAGAACTCCAATTTGTGGTTTTACACTGAGCTGGTTATCGCGAATCACTCGGGAAATGCAGCCCGGACGGAACAAACAAGCACCTAGTTCGACGTCAGAACGACCAAAACTTATTCCAGTCGTTTTAAATCAGTTAGTTCTCCTTATTTTCTAAATGCTGATTACAATTGATCAATATTTTTTCCAAGTCTACTCAGTCCAGCTAGCACAACGGTAGAAATTGCCACTATCGACATGCATTGGTTTGATTTGTTCCCACACAAAATCAACTACACAAAGATAAAGAGAAAAAGAAATAGCGAATAACTGACAGAGGAATAATATTTGAAAACTTTACAGAAAAGAAAACATTTCTGATACATAACGCGATTAGATGCTACAATCAGCTGTATCACGTAATGTTTCCAATCTTCGTTTGGAGAGATCTCGTGCGCCCTAACCCCGTACTCCACTGGCTGAAGTTCTCCTACTTTTTTCCCGCGTCATTTAGCAGTCATCTCAAACCATCTTCCACGTGTTGCCTGCCTCGAGGAACAGCCTATGACGAGGTAGTTGTTCTGTCGAACTGTGCGAATCATATTCCAACCAATTTAGTCTGTTCAAACCCAATGTTTCTTCCAAAAACTGAACCTTATTGCCAAATATCTTGTACCTGGCGTCTGAGTTACTTACAAAAGTCTTCCACCGGATGCTACCAATAACACAAAGAGAGTGTTGTTCAAACACAGAAGGTGCTCGTACGCCTGCTCTTTGAGATACGATTACCCGAGTAACTAAACTAGTTTATTCAGTTGTTCCCCTGCGAGAACATGTTTCAGCTGCGGGCCAATCCATTGTTGCCGGAGCTGTTTACGCTCCGGAGATACAAAATTCATACGGAGCATACGTTCACTATTGTCCAGACAATAGGGGAAAACTTGCAACTTATCTGGGTTATTATTCGGTAGTAAAAAGTCATCCGCATATTCCAAGTAAGGTAGTCCTCCTTTCCGACCAGACGTCAATACTACTATTCGCGCACGAGTCACCTTCGGTCAAATCGGTAACGGCTGAGCATGCTGGCTATGCAACGGCATGACGCCCTGATTGTATCACAAGGGAGCTTTCGAATTCGAGTAGTCATTGTTAAGTCATCGGTGTGGTGACCTTTTGTAACTAACCTCTTCCAAATCCCTCAATGCCCCAGCAACTATCGGCTGAAATACTAATTAGACAGTGGATGCGCATGATAACTGAAACGCCGTCTCATTATAAACTCTAGTCACAATATTGTATTTTTCACAAGTGAGTAGTACTCCTATAACGAATTACAGATGAAAACCCTACAGTTCATGATAATTTAAAAGTGTTAGGATACTAGGGTAATGTGCGTCTAACGCTCCACACACAGAAGCATGATCATGTTACACGGACAATCAATCAGCCAGTTTAGACAACCATTAACTTTGCACCAATGAGTTCTGATTGCGGCTGCTATCTCACGGAATCATCTGTTCAGACAAAATACGAACGGGAATCAATGAAAGATCGATAGCAAAACAGCAGGTTGAAGAACTATAAAGTAGAAGGAAGATATCGAATGGAAGAATGTCACAAGCTGGCTTCCTCAAAATCTAAACAAAAACCCGATTGAGCATGTGGGGAGACTATTATCCAGACTTGCAGATAAGCACGGACAGGTATTAGACTACGATGAAAACGAATCGAGGTTTGCCGTAGTCGATGAATTCGAAAGCACTCGACGTCTAGCTGAATGTATGGCTATATGACGGGCTGCAGTGATCAGCAACAGTCCATTGGTTTCCTTATCAGGTTGCTATGTAAACAACTCGTCCAGGATATAGTTAGTAGGACTTAGCACACAGTGGTGTTTGTTATTTTATAAAATTGTATTTTTAATCTATAGATAATGACAAAAGCAACAACACTCTTAAAGTTTCACGAACAGTACCATTTATAAAAGACAAGTGTTGCTTTAACAAGTGTTACGTTATTTAACCCATTCGAGAAGCTCGTGTATTGTCCTTCCTTGAGTCCGAAGCATTGCGCATCCAACCCAGCCTGCTGACGGTTTTGCTAAACTCTGCGGACAACCTACCTTGGTTCTACATGCTAGCCTGTGTTAGGCACACACAATTGGAGCTCTCCATTTTTGTCGCGGCAATTCACAAAGCTTTTGGCATGCGTACTTTGCATTCCCGTAATGAATATCTGCCTAGCCGTGCAGCCCACACTTCCACCCACGTAATATTCGGAACGTGGAAATAGCCACAATGATATTTATTACTACTGCCGGGACATAAAACAGGAGGATGATGACGAAAAGAGGCTACGGGACAATTCCCAGGAAGTTAGAATTCGTTTACTTAACAGGCAAGTGCGTGCAGTAGGCAGTAATTGTACTCCTTTATCACGTAGTAATAATGAAAGTCACGTGCTCATCTAAACAACTGCGTCGGTAGTAACAATAAAATTGCTTTTACCAACCACGTTGGTCGAGATCTGGAAATCTCTAACACAAATTTGTGCCATTTTGGGGCTCTAATAGCGTGCCCTGTAACTGGTCAGTATCGCTGGAGGATTTATTGCTATTGCTACTCTAGACACGGAAAATGTTCAGTCAATCAGCACGAATTTTCAATTTGAAAGGGAGCAGACTTAAATCAAACCGTGGTTATCACACTACTGTAGAATGTGCTGTTATGTTTGGTGAATCACCCCGTCATTTCGCTAGGTCATTCTTGGTTATGAACTTGCGATGTTAGAAATGACATTATTGAGCAGGGTGCGCACACGACCGGAAAGCGACATGCTCTTTTTTTCTAAATTGAAGAGCGACTAATCGGTTTAGTCTGGAGAACAACACAATCGGACTAGCCATATCAGTGATTAGCTTGTCTCATGAATTTTCGCACCAGTTGCTCGGGGCCGATTTGGAGGTACTTTGTGTGCACAACAGATGATGTGCGCAGCCCAAACAAAGCGACAAAAACTGACCGAATCTAAGTGATTTGTGGGCGAATTGGATCACTGTACTTGTCTCGACATCAATTTTTACGTGATCTTGAATGCCCAACGTACTGACGATTGGAAGATAATTGGTTTGCTTATTTCAGAGACGAGCAACATGCCAACTGGCATTCTCAGGTGACCATTTCTCGGGTTGGTGCACACAGGAAGATCGAGTAAAGCACAAGTGACGAAACGAAACGGGGTGATGGAACGACTGTTACTGGAAACACTAACAGATAATTTCGACCATAATCACAACGTACTGAAGAACAGTTAACTAACTGACTTCTTCGTGAGAGTACCGAAGTCATTTGTGACTGGACTAGGTCATACTTCTTTTCTGCAAGCATAACTGAATGCATTGGTACAAGATTACGAGGTTTGAGCATTGTCCTAAAGTGTTGTGCATGATAAGTCAACCTTTAGAGAAGATAGAAACAAAATAACCAGGCCAAAGCAGACTGTGGGATATTGTAATTCCAAGTGACATTTTAGATGTCAGTCAAACGGCAGTAGTGCCTTCGACCAGTTTTATGCAAACAGTCAATGTCTTTGCGTGACAACCTGAAGGTAGCGGGTTCGAATATTTCTAGGGCCGCCCAACTTCCCTACATGGCAGTTCTCTGTTGGACACGACACCTTTCTTGAAACGAATGTACATCATCTTTTCGCATAAGATTCAGTGATATTCAAAATACGTAGATCCTCCCAGAAAACAGGCCAAGTCCCATACATTTACGAGGAACCAGAAATAGACTACAGGATTTTGACTAGACACAAAGATCAAATCTGGAGACTGAAGGGCAGACGTAGTACCAGAGTCGGGATGAGACAAACCAACATTGGCATGTGGTTTGGACGAAAGAATTGTCATTGACTGGCTCGGAGGGAATATACGTCAGAAATATAAAAGATGAGAAATGACGCCCTGTGCAGAAAAGGGATCAGGAAAGAAGATTTTGCTTTTTTGCGTTGTGAATTTTGCCAATTTCAATAACACTTAACTAAAAGCTTAAAGGTTGGGAGCTGAACACGGCGATAGTCGGAAAGAATTTTGATAAGTTTCTGCCAGTTACTACTTTCGAATACATTACAACAATCCATAAGGCCGATTCGTACTGACTTCAGCTTCTCGCCCATCGAAGAAAAGATGTTATGACGTGAGAAAACGCTGGAATCCGACTTCGAGAAAGAAAAACTGACACAGATAGTTTGCTATTGAATTATTAAATAGGTCCTAGATTAGTCGCTCTCCAGGTAACCTTTAAGGAACGGTGGTGCAAGCAGTGCGATGGATGTTTGCGAATTCTTTTTCGGACGTAGTGTATTCGAAACATCTACCCAACACTCGGGAAAAGGGGAACGATCCAAGTGTTGACCAAACTGTTCTGTCTGTATTGTCGCGACAACATTTGGACTGTGTTTGAGGACGTATGGAGAACGTTTATTGGAACCTATTGATCATATTCATATTCTTGCCGGCAGAATTCTTGTTTTTTTACGAAACAGGCTAACTGAATCTCATATTCCTGCTTCAATTAATGTAGCTTGGCTGATTCATCAAGATTCAGTACAGTACTATGATCTAATATTGTTTCGAAATCTTATCTTTACCCGTTTACTAATTGCACCCAAGATTTTACGACTTACTGAGGGATTCCAAAAGGCATTCGTTTTCGTTTGTCCTACTTCACCAGATTAATGCGTCTGAAGTCATTTTTCCATATCTGTTGCCGGGAAAGCTAAAAACGATTTTTATATCAGTCAAACTCTTGTCCAGTCACGGTGTTATTATTCTCGTACTTCACGCAGCTTGTGAAAATCTTCTGCAAAGACGCTTACTGAATCTGCTAATTCTAGACATGAACACTGGCGAAATGTTTTTTTCTTCCGAGTCTGGTTCCAGCCACAGACACATACATGTGCATACTGGAGCCCACGGGTCTTTCATCTTTCCGTATCCAGCAAAAGTTTTAAACAAAACCCCAATTCTAGGAACCGTTAAACCACAAAGTGACAGCTGTCTACTAGCCTACCTACACATTCCACTGTTCTTTTCATATTGATAACGAGCTAATTGATCATGTGACAGCAAAATGTGAACGCCTGAGCATTTGACCTCATGAGAATTGGTTGGAAGTGGACTGATGGGAACGTTGGTGCAGACAATTTGAAGTTGCTTTGTCTACATATACAGAAGAAATTTTCGAGGAAATACCACTTAACTCTCAAAGAAATTGCGAAACTCTACACGAGTCTGCGAGTTGTCCGTACCATTGAAAAGCTCGTGGGTAAATAAGGCCAATTTTATGCAAATTTGGCTACTGAAATGAATAGAAGTAGTAAATTTCGTAACACAGTTCACTCGAACATAGATAAGTCTTCAAAATGGATAATCTCCATTGCCCATGATGTACATGGGCATACTAGAGTTTAGTTGAATACTTATGCAATCAGCAGCATTTCGCTGAAAGCAGTTCTAAAATGGAATCGTATGATAGGTTTCAAAAACGGGAACGATGAGGAAAATAAGCACGTATCTAACCCGGTAAGAAGTGCTATCATTCATTCCGTTTGCGCAATGCAGGCTTATAGAGGTGCTCGTACGCTTGCCGTTTTCCCCCCTGATCTTGAATTGGTTTTTGGGAATTTTAAGTCACAAAAACATTCGAGCATTGCGAACCGTCGAAATCGGCCTGTCCCTCCCCCCTGAAGTGATCCCGCGGTCAACTCTTAGCTTACTGAATTGGTGATATTACTAGATAAACTATTGTGATTCGGCCACCAAGCAAAAAATTAAGCGAGCATATACCTGGCATTTTTCACTCTTTAGTGCAAGCTTTATTCAAATAAACTTATTATCACTTATGGTTCTGAATTTTTCTGTTATTGTTGTTCTCGCTGCTGCTATTGCTTGTCCATTTTTTTCTGATGACAACTTTCTGGCAATGCCCCCAAAGTTGGCTCGTATCGACTCCATAGGTCGCGCAATACAGGGTGTTGCAAACTGACCCATCCAGTCCTGGACAGTCACATTGATTCTCGGTTGGTGAATTGATCGGCCTGTGTTAGTAAGAGACAACTCTAGCCCCACGTGAACAAAGTTGCTCAGTTAATAAAATCGAGTAAGCAGTCTGTACGGGTTACTTAGTCCATCCTAAATAGACAAGGAACACCTGTTTGGCACTCATTGACAGCTGACTGATCAGTGGGCAGAGCAAATGGTCCTGATCAGTCACGTGACACAAAACACTCAGCCACACACACCCTTTTGCAGACTACCAACATTTCCAGTCGAAGAGATCTATTTTATTATGAAATCTGTGTAGCCAGCTGTAAAAGTCATTACAAACTGGCTGGATGCATTACTTTTTACAACTGAGATTTAGCTTGCGTTGCCTGAAGTTTTGCCATTCCGAAATTGTGATTAGTGGAATTCTGAGAAAACACTGCATGATGATTCTCATGTTCAAACTTCATAATCGACTAATTTTCCCAGTGAAAGCAAGAAGCTTGAGCAACGCTCGTCCTCAAGTAAATCGTCATCCACGTGAAAAACAATTCTTAGATTCATTAATTCACAATCTGCAAAACAAATATTTTCATCTTGAAGTTGGTCTTGTGAATGCAATTATTTTCCGATGAAAATGCATTATTACTACACTGTTTGTGTCGCCATGTCACGAATATGTTCAGGAAATTCTGGTGCGATATCGCAGCAGTTTTTTACACTACATTGTTTCCGTTTATTTCTTACTTTATCCGGGACCGATTAATCTGCCAGGTCTGCCGTTCGCCTTAGCAATTTACAACTGCGAAGTTTATAAACGAATTGGAAATTGATCTTTGTTGAACCTCTAATTCACAGGTGGTCATACGGACACATTCACGGTTTAGATGCGTTAACGTTGCTTGGTCTCAAGCACGATCTTCCTTCTCACCGGCTACATGTCGTTCAAAGTTCAGGCATCCATAATCACTGGGAATTTCACACTCTTTTCTTCTTTCCCAGGCTGTTTGATGTATCGCAATTGTATTAGCCTTTGTTGAATTCGTTTGGGCGCATCGTTTTAGTCGGTTAGTCTGATCATGGAAAACATGTATATTGAAGCCAGTTTGCGATATTCAAATTAGAATGGACAAGCAAGCTCCAATCATCCTAGCATATCTCAAGGGAAGGTGTTAAAGTTTGCTTTTCCGAAGATTTCTAATGGATGCGTAAGGTCAAAGGACCAAACGAAGTTTTTCAATGAAACCTGATATATGTGCTTATAATTGGGTTCATTTTTTGTTCGGGTTTCTGGAAAAAGAATCCGGTCTCTGATTGAGTAACATTGTCAGATTTTGAGACGTTTCCCGTGTAACGTATATACACTGCCCTCGAAAATGACTCTTCCTATGAAAGTACTTGCATTACCCAAAATTTGCTAGCTGCTCTCAGTTTCAGTTACAGGTGAGCCAGTTTACTAGCGCACACGACGGACAAAATATAAAGTGCACATTTAAAATCCAATTCGTGTTGGAAAATTTCTTTTCCAATTCTGTTGTTCGTGCTTATGTGCAATTTTTAAATCCGCCGCAGCAAAAAGTAAAGTGAGAATGCAAATTTTCAACAAGCCTCTCCTAATTTGATCGATGATCACGTGACTACCTGCATCGCGCAGTTCGGTGCTATTATCGATCAACGCAGTTCTTATATAGCCAATAATTTAGGATGGCCTCAAGTTGTACTTATGGTGGTCAGCTCGGAATTTTGAGAATATTGAGATATGTTCGCCTGAACAGCTGTTCGGGCCAAAAAATATGGAACTTTCCATGGCATGGTGACAGAGTACCTCTGCATCGAGTGAGAACTATGTAAGTTCGCAAGAGAGACAGAAGAGCAAAACAAAATTCCACAGCCACCTGGATCCTCAGATTTGAACATAATTGAAAAAATACGCGGGACTATCTAAAACGAATGATTATGCTGATGATCAGTTTGCAAAGTTTGACAAAGGGCCGAGCAGTTGTCAGTTCAATCGAGTTTTCACAACCATCAATCTTGTTCTGACGGGCTCAACACAGCTGTACCATCCTACAGATGATCCGGAAAACAAGCGTGACTTACCTGGGTCTTAACTCAGCAACAGAACATAGTCCCCAGGTTCTAAGTCAGACAGGTTCTTGTCTGAGCAAATAGCAATGTCATTATTCTCGCATGGCGATACGACGATTTTAACAATCATCTCGGTTGCGAAGTTGAGAAGAAAGAGTAGAGGTGGTCAACGGTGATGAAAAACTGTTCTCCTGGTTAATTCGGGTGAAACATCACCGTAAACGCAGATTCGGGTTCGGCCTTAGATAGTTAGAATAGCTGTTTAGATCACAGTTTCCGTCAGTATTCGGTCAAAGACAAACAGGTCTCTCGCGCAGACAGTTTCCTAATTTTGCACAAGTCACGTTCTGATTTCTAAATGAACTTTTCATTCATGCACGGAGCAGATGAATCCAACGAAATTACAAGCTTCGAACCGATTGCGTGGCACATAAGTACATTCTTTATGACTCGCCAGAAGCCTGAGTGCAGTGGAAGGGACATGTCCCACGACTGCGAGTGTCTACTGCACGGAGGGGGGGGGGCGAGACCAGCGATCTTGCCTTTGAAACTTGGAGTGACATGGAACCAATCAAGTTCTCACTAGGTCAGGCCTGGGAACGAGCCGGACGACAGCGAATTGCAGATTACCAACAAAGTGACTAGCCGAACTAGAATTCGAACCTCTAAGCTTTTCGGTGGCAGACGTTTGGTCCACTTGGTCAACTACGCTAAGGAAAATGCTGCGTATGTATGCCTAACAAGCCGCGATGGCCGTTGAACCGAGTGTTAGTACCCGGGTGAGTTTTGTTCCACAATCAGCATACCGGTCAACATCGTACAGCTTCAACCCGAAGGTTACAGATTCGAACTGCACTCGTCGCCTTCAAAGTTTCCCATTGGATGGCCCTCTGTCGGCTGCGATCACTCTCGTGAACTTGACGCAAACTTTCGTTTCATCTATAATAAAAGAAGAGATAGAAAAAAGATATTTGTCAACCGTAAACACCATTTGCAATGTACTGGTGCATGACTGAGCATTCTCAATGTCTTGGCATATCTGAACTATCGTGAGAGAATTTGATTAAGCTGCTAGGCGAAAATTTCTACGTGGACGAGAGAATGGGCGATGAAAACAGCAAAGGAAAGCAAATATCTGTAGAGTCGAGTTGATAGAAATTGTAGTGTACTTAATCGAGGGTAGAAGTATAAAAGGATCCATAGTTTATCGATAAGCTGTTGACTGCTTATCGATCGTGCTAAATGGGGAGAATAACGTGACAGAGATTCTCCGTTGCCAAGATTAGCCATGGAAACCAAAATGTTGACTAATTAAGATATCGACTATTAACGATCTGGGAATAACATTCACACCAAGAACAACAAGTACTGCACCGCATTTTTTCAGGGGTAGAATGTTTCTAACGAACTTTCTGCAGGATCTGTCAGCAACCAAAAGGAGAACAAAATATCTTGAATGTGGGTAAATTTAAATGCAATAAAGGACAGGAAAAGCCAGTTTTCGAATTGATGAAACTGATTACGTTTGGGAAAATTTTTGATTCATTGAAAGTTATTGATCTGTTTCCTTTAAACTGTGACATGTTGCTGCCAAACCAGCATGTTAGAATCCTAAACAGTGGTGTTTGGCTCTTAAGATGTCGAAAATAACGTTGATAAGTTGAATCAACAAATGCTGAACTCAAACAACGACAATCACGCAAGCTGAAGTCCCTTTCGTCAGACTCGGCGGGACGGAGTGACGGACTTGCGTTATCTGGGCCAGTTTTCAGAGGTCAGGAAATTCTCCGCTAAGTAAACAGTTAAAAAAGGTCGGCTGGTGAAAAAATGGATTCGCACATACACACACACACACACAGCTTGAGCATCTCACAGTACAAGTTATAACTCAGTGTAAGTCTTCTGATCTTTAATATATATATATATAAGCGTTCTTTAATGTGATTAACTCTGTTGCCACGTAAGTATCACGGGATTCCTCAGGGCGGAGTCGATGTAAGCTCAGTAAATGAAGAATGTCCAGTTACGCTTCGTTTTCCAAGTAACTAACAGCACATTCCAACTGATTTGGAAAGCCAGAAGATTCAACCTGGTTGGAAATGCAGCCGCCCAATCCGCGTCGGAAATGCCTTGTTGTAAAGATGGTCCTATCAGCACAATAATCTCGTTCTTCGTTCGACACCCTCTGAGTTTTTCCACAAAAGAACAAACTGTGTCTGTTGAAAGTGAAGAAACTTGGAACGTCTTTGTCCTGCACGAATGGCAAATTCAGTTGTCCGCCTTGTCAATGTCTTCATATTCTGCCACGAAATGTCATATTGTCTGCCTGAACTGTGTTCGAAGTTTATGGGTAAAATTCAAAATGCTTATCGCTTGCAAGATAATACAGGGATTTCTTGATTGTATTCATACAATTAATTGGGACAGCAGATGACGGAAACTTAAACGACAGAGTGGTAAACTGTTTTTACAGGGCGCACTCCAGCTTTCAGTTACGGAGTCCAGTTACCTTGAGTTACACCCTCGGCTGTACTCGGATGCCGTTTCACAGGTTTATGTGAAATATTTGTATTTGTTAGGGCTGTCGACGATCAGATCTAATAAGATTATAATAAAATTCGGTCCGAAACATCCCGTGAAACAATCAGCGACCCAGAAGTCACGTGGCACTTAGCAGTTGCTCGTATTCTCGGAATTTCCTTCCCATAGGTGATCACTTCGGAAGAGACAAATTGGTCAATCGCACCATGTTGTTCCACGCCACATCAGAACCTCAGTCACGAAAATACGAACAAATTCGACGAAGCAGTCGTTGTTACCTGTGCATGCCTAATTAAATCATGTGAACCGATCTGGATAGGCTAGTGTTAAGCCGTCTGAAGGAACAGATAAGGTACCTAGTCGCGTCACCACTGAATGGTTGGTTACGGTTGGTGTGATTTAAAAAAAAAACGGTGGCAGACAATGGGTAATCAGCTGACGACCGTGAAACCATTCAATTTGGATGAAATAAACCGATTGTCCATCATTCCCGTAGTTCTCACAGCCTTACTCGGGATCAGATAGGAAACTGTGAAAACACGACTACCCGTATGTACTATTCCCACATGTACACATGTATTGTGCAAACAGTTGGAGAATCAGTTATCAGTTGAGTGGACAAAAACTGCATTATTCCCCGTTTTATTTTTTAGATTTGACTTTTTCCTCAGACAAACTCAGCCCCAGGATTTCACGCATTTAACTGCCTCGTGTGCGGCTGTGTTGGAGCCGGACAGGTCAAATTTGCAACAAACTGCTTGAGACTGATTGTGAGAACCCGTTTTTTTCACGCCTCAACTAAGGTTTCATTTGTTTGCCTATCTCCGTGTGCGATGTTGGGGCTTGGGAATCTAAGCGCCATGGTGAAACAGTGAAACTAAACTCGTTCTTCATTGTTTGTTGCCCGCTAATGTGAGCAAGTATCAAACGTGTGTATCCAGCAGGCTAGTGGGTTAGGCGCCTCTGATGTTGGCCCATTCGTGCCACTTGGTCAATGTATCTTTCGGCTTAGCAACATTTTATCTACTGAGACAGGCTTTCCAGGCAGTTTAGACTGCACAATTTGTGTCTTCCAGCGTGCGTTAACTCCACATTTTTAAGTTCACAGCAGACCCAGACTGAAATCGACAGATTTTTCAAAGTGACTCGAGGAAACATTGCAATGATCCGAGAGTTTATCACGTGGACGTAGACGTCCGTTCGGTTTTTACGTGTGGGAACAAAACGCTTTGGTTTGTTTGTTCACTTCTAGCTAACTTCGTTTTCATAATGATATTGATGAAGATTAATCCAGAGTTCCGTCTCTCGGAGCACAATTTCATATTACCACTGTGCGTGCGTAGTACTAATGCATCTGGAGTTGCACAACCAAAGGTGATAAGGGTACCTTAGTAACCGGGACCCGTATAGAGATTTACTTCCAAAGTATATATATATATATGTATAGAGAGAGAGAGGAAGTCGAGGCATCTTTGGTGGAGCAGCTTTGGGCTAGTGACAATCGATGAATTTTATTCTCCTCATTCCTGGACCGTTTTAATTCTGCCGGTTGGCTGGCAGATGTCAGTTACGACAAAGTTATAGTCCATCGTGTCCCTTGACTTGTAGTCTATTACAATTCCACTTGGATCTGTGAATCATATCCTTAGACCACATAGCAATCAAGATTTCGGGAACCTTGTTCAGGCATTGGTGAGTTTACTTGGTCACTGAGAAACACCAAATGACAGAGAAATCGAGCGTGATGTATGGATTGCAGTCTATTTACTGGAACAAAACAGACCAGCAGGAAAAAGTTCAGTGTCTTAACTTAATCTGTTGTGGCTTATGAACTTTATTTCATCCTGTTCTTCCGCTTCACAAATGATGACTGTCACGGATCTGTTATATCATTTGATTTAACTATCTCACTTTGATCACCGACTAAAAGTGTCAGTCATTACCGTTGGACACCCACACTGACAAGGCCTGAAGTTATCGGGAACAACAGACAAAGATGAGATTTGCACCCAACTGACAACTAGTCCTCAGGTGATGACCACGGCAATTCGCGTTACTGATGGAACTCACTTATCTTCCACTAGAAGACTTTGTTGTCAAGATTTGCTTGTCTTCACAGCACGCAGGGTCTCGGTAGTTTTTGGAACAGACTTTTAAGGTGCAAATTTTGTCATCATTTTATTTTTTATCATCCTCGTTGGATAAGACTTACAGAACAGTCGGTCAGCTTGTATAACTTTTCTCGATCAAATTTGTTATTATATTTTCCTCGTTACTCCAATTTCTCCGTCTTCTCAAACTGTTCGCCTGACGCGGATCCGAGCTGATTCTGGTGAGGAAATTCTAAAACTATTTGTCACGGGCTGCCCAAAATCATCAATGCATTTTCGCTGTTTCCCAAATGAACTATCGAGAAATTTATGTAAAGCACACTCGTCTACATTTTAAGAAACTCTCATTCAAAATTGCTCCGGACTACACTCACTTCCTATCGACGTCAATGTCACTGTTACCGTGTGGCATAATTTGTGCACTTCGTTCCATGTTTTGCACATTACTATCTATGGAAACTTGAGCGACCATCGTTTTGCTTTGATTCCCACAAACTGGGCACCAGCAATCAGCTGGACATTTATGCAATAGTTGAGGGCTATTCGTCCTAGAAACTGACACATCTTGATTCCATGTTGCGATGATCAGGTGACCACTACGGTGAATTTGGAATGTTGATGCTCCCATTGGTGCCCGATTCCTCTCTCATTTGGGAAGGAGACTTCCACCTCTCGTGGAGCGAGTATGATACTGAAAACGGATAAAATAACAGGACTTGGCAATAAGCTGTCTTTCCAAGCAAAAAGTCACAAAATATTGAACCCAAACAATGAAAAAGTAATGCCAAGTTCATCCTACCAAGACTTCAGATTCGTCAGTGGTTTACTCATGTGAAAAGCCGCACACGTGCCTCTAAAATAGAAGAACAAGCTGGACATTTACACATCTGGCGCACAAATACACGTAACTTAGTTTCGTCGAATGTGAACTATTCGAAATTTCGTGACTTTAGACGTTCACTCAACTACATTCAAATAGCAATCGGATTTGCATTTTACGTGTCGTTTAGGTTTGAACATTCTTGCAGAGTAAACCACAAAAAGGATCGATGTGACCGGTATGACCGATGTGATCATTTGAGTAGATTTAATCGGCTTAATTTCACGGGATTTGTTCAACTGATAACATGTGATAAATACAAAACTAGACGTGTTTAATTTTGACCGCGCTTCTAGACCAACATAAATCAAGGTTACGGCTAGATGTGTTTGGCTTGGGGCTTTTGAATCATGCATTATTTTACGAGCGCATCCATGCTTCCAGCGTTTTTATACCACAAAGATATTGAGCCTTGACGTGGTATGATGACTTGGTTGCCCCCACGACTCAAACGGTTTGCAGGATAGCGTGCCTGAACTGTAGATCAAGTCATACCTGATAAGGCAATGAGTAAAGGTCATAGAAAGTTCACTTGCATAGTATCGGTTGCGTAGGTTGTTTCAAAATGCCATAAACATGTGAGGTGCCTACTTTATTTCGTCCCGGAAACATTCAATCGATTCTGTCTCCCGGTCCCTGTCGCTCACTTCCAGTAACTCTAGTGAGAAAGCCAAGTGGAATAGACACCAACATCTGTCTATTGATCAAAATTAAATCGTTTAAATTAAGGTCCTATGTTTAAATCTCACTGATCGTTTAGCTTATCGACCAGTGCAGTCAGTGCTATGTTACTACAATTGCGGTGATCTTTGGCCAGACAAGACAAGGTCCACCACCCTTGTCTAGGGACAATCTGAGTTTGTCACGAGAAACTATTCCATTCCTGGAGTAACCAGTCCAGCGGACAACGACCTCCATAAGATGGATATAAGTGTGTGGTACCTAAAATTACTCTTTAGGATGACAGAATTCATAACAATTTACTGGGTAGCCTTTGATTGTCTAAGCTGAAAGGTCTCCGGCCCAAGGGATGCCACTCTGTCTCACTTCGCTTCTTGCACTGATGCATGAAGCAAATAGTTTGGACCAGCGATGCAGTTAGGGTCGATACATCAAGTCAAGAAAAATAGAAGACTAACCATACCTATGCATCACGTGACAGACCTGAAGCAGCTCAATCACCAATGCCTCGATCACCTTCCGGATCAGGCTTTTGGACGGAAGACAGAAGTTCCGATTCCCTAAGTATACCCTAATTTACGATTTAAGCGCATACGAAGTATCTCTGATTCAAACACTATCGGCACTCTTCCTAATAGGAATCTTATTGGCTCTCCTTCTACGAGTGTAGGAACTGCGTACAGTGCTACTATAACGGACGGACTATGCGCTGCTTTATTAGATTTGATTGTGTAAGTGTTGACGCTAGCTGATGCGCTCACTAGGCTTCAGTTACCGTTGGGTTGTTTGTCCGTTGTCCATTTTAGATTGAGTTATGGGTGACCGGCTCTGTTCGGTGTGTAAATTACACCATAAATAATTGCGGCTCAGCTGATTTGTCTAATTATAGAATCAGTTCACTGGAGCCAAACAAGTGAAAACAACAGTTAGGCTTAAATTCATACCAGATAAAGCCAGCACGGCTAAAATATTTGGAAATTTTGAAACAAATAAATGCTAATTTTCAAAGCTTACTTCTCACAGCTTAGGTACAAACTTCCTGTCTGTCGTTTCACCTTTTGCGTGTTCGGTTTCAAACGTTGGTAGTCATGCTAAGGCGAGCACTGCTTTGAACAAGTGAGCCAAGCGAATGCTGTTGAACTGTGTCCCAATCAATAGTCCTTCGTTTTGTGCTTCTATCTGTATATTGTTTTGCCTGGACTTTTGCGTATTTCCTTCACAAAGGGACCAACGGTTGGACGGTTCTGTAAATGTCAATACTAACCGACTGAAGCGATGGTATTCGTTCATCGTATTTGTTCATGCGTCCCTTGGTTGGGGCTATCCAAAGGCAAAAGACTAGTCTTGCCGGGACTTCCTGACTACTTCAACGTGTGTCCTAGCTGACTGTTTGCGGAAAACAGAAGAGTACAGTGAATGCTCTTTTTCTGTTAAAGCAGATCAAACTGACACTAGTGATTACTTCATTCACATTTTGTTATGATCATGCCTCTCATTAAAAACGACATCAACTCAACTGACCATATTCATCGCTTCAATTGAGTTGAACTCATATTGACCAAATTGTTATTGGTCAGCGATGGCGTGGGTCAGTCAAAAACTATCGATCATTTTGGTTCACGACAATGGCTTCGGACGATAAGTATTTTTATTTGCGGCACCTTTAATGAGGTTGTCATCACTATCACATATCCAGGGTCGCAGGGAACTTTGAGCTCAAATCAGTGATGACTCTCACTTAGTGGCAGACGATACATTTGAATCTAGGTCATTTGCACCTCAAAAACAATGGATGTGTTTGATGTCAGCCGCTTTGTTAGATGCATGCAGATCCATCCTCCCGGATGCCACATAAAATGCGACTCACAAACTCAATAGGACACCAGGCGAGGGCAAAACAATAACAAGCAATGGTGGCCAAGAATACGTGGAGAATATTGCGTCTACCGGGAGTGGCCGAAACCTTTAGCGGCTGATCAGGAGTACTAGTCAACAAAAGCTGTTCTTAAGCGAAATACACAGAGAATTCGACTGCCTACTTATTCACTCTCAGTAACTTCATCTGCGAATTCAGGTATTGCATCTAAGGGAGCAGCTTGGCAAGCCCACTGTCACAGTGGACTTTGCAAGTAGGCTAGCAAGTGGAACAAAGCAGGTAGATATTAGTTCCACGTCAAACCGGGAGACCGGGATAGTGACTAGTCTTCCCGAAACATATGAAGTTGCTGAAATAAATGGACTATCCCAGCAAATTTCCGAAGGTGGTGGATAAGTTATGTTATTAATAAAATCCGTTAGTCTGATCTGGGATATGGCCCGAATAACTAATAATTACTACAGAATGGTGATCAAACCGAAATGCAAAAAATGATAGATTATGCCAAGCAAACCACAAGGGAAATACCTTGGCAATGGCTACATCAAAAATGTTCGCGGAAAATACCGTCCATCAGTTATCCAGTGCTGGTTAAAGGTGTGAACTTGAGAATCCAGCCGGCAGGCTCTATCTTTCACATGTTCCCTAAACGACAGGTGTTAGAACATACGCGCACTTTTCATGGGCTCGCGATATCTGAACTACTTGAAGTAAAAAGGGAATTCGACTCAATCGGCTAAGAAAACCCGTGATGCTGGGTATTACTAGCTATCTTTTACTTGAGTTCACTGCGCGAAGTGGTTTGCTTTTGGGTTGCCCGCCTTCAGTGCTTTTTCCCAACTTTCTAATTACAATGGTGAGGGGAATAGGCCTGTTCTCTTGTGAAATTGGTGGTATCGAGGTCTGTTCGGATAAGAAACACGCAGAGCGGTTTGTGCTTGTGAGAGATAGGCCAAATAAGCTGTAGGTTTGCTCCAATCCTTCCAACGACAGTGTAAGTAGGTTTGGGAAGTGTTTTATAATTTTGAAGTGAAGTGCTGTTGCGGGACTGGATTGATTACTGGCCAAATCTTGTTCTTGGAATAGAGGGATTGGTTGGAATGGATAGGTTTGATTAATCTGGTATTTGCAACTCAACAGGTGGTCGTATATCGAGTGAAGATCGTCACGCAGACAGGAGACCCGGTTAGCATTCATTGACCTGAGACATTTTTGGCGTCGTTGTGACATCCGGATATCAATCAGGGGCTCCGTATACGCGAAAGCAGCATAGAGGGTCATCCCATACGACTAAGAAATATGACCTTGAACACTGGCCTATATATAAAATTGCTAGATCACGCAGTGAGAGTTGTGTTAGTTGACTCTGTCGTTAGGTATAGGATGTTGGTTCACAATTCTGCGTCAATAGAACGGGCTCGGGAGTCCAGTAGGTTATAGTTGGGCATGTGCTCGCAAATCGACTTCCATCGGGTAGGAACCTATTTAGGGGACGCACATAGATACTGCACGTCTTTGCAATGTTCCCCGCAATCAAGTTTGTTTCAAACAGGCATGAAATATTCGAAGCTCAATCAATGGGTTCTCGGTGTTTCTCGACTGGCAAATGTTGCGAGATTTGCAGCTTTACCCGGAGTGTACTGGCTTTTGGTTACGACTGTAGCATCTGCAAGTGGGTATCCTCGTCAAAAATGTTCATAAACTTTACGAGAAAGGACATTTTTTGGAACTTAAACGTTTCAAGCATTTAATGAAACGTGTCTTCATATCACTTGTCCCAGGTAAAGGAACGCGGCTAAAAAGAATTCACGTAAAAAAACACTGGCGTATAAAAATCGTGGAAGCAAGAATTTAGTTGGAACAGTATAAGAACTGTCTTGTGTCAGAAGGGCAGAAGCGGAACATCGATGAGCGAATGCATATGACTAAATTGAAATGAATTCACAGTACACGGCTCTAGAGCCGCCCTAGTTTGCTTAAGCACGAGACAGAGGTGCGAGACCGAGGCCTTTCATTTCTGTGTGTTCGTTTCAACAAAGTTTCAGGTGCATAAAAAATTGGATGGAACAAAGTGGACTGTGAAACGCAACTGTGGTTTGTTCACAACTTATTTCTTTCATCATTCAAAAACTTATTCACTCAATGGATCACCTGCGCTTGTGAGAGGTCGATCGATTTGTCTGACTTTCTTAGCGATAGATCCTTTCGAGTTTAAATTATTCCATGCTTGCTCGATTTGTTTTCTAATAGCCAGATTTTTAGCACAATTTGTGTACGAATAGCAGCTGTAGATCAATGCAACAGTCCCCTTGGACATTAACTTAACTACCAATCAAACATGGGCTATGGAGCAACAATTTATTTGTACCACTTACTTCCTGATAGAATAGAGTACATTCCCTTATCCGGAGCCTTATATGCTGGGGAATAGAATAATTGTACACGTGGATTCATTCACTTTTTGGCAGTGTAACAACAATAACTTGTAATTTCCGGTTATTTGACTGTGACACTAATTTCGACGCCAGAGCAATAGTTTTTAAGCCACTATTGTACAGAAGAACGATGATCTTGAATCCGGAAATGTGGAAGCATGTGAACAGGCTTCGCATCCATGTGTGTGTCACTCTCTCCCCCCCCCGTATGCGGGTTTGTGTGTGTGTGTGTGTGTTTACTTGGGAGTTCGGTTTGCCCATAAGTGCTCCGAAATATGACCGTCAAAAATATGGCCCCTTGAACGGATACATTTCCGGTTTAGGTTTCCAGTTCCCCTGCCGAGAGGCGAGGAAAGGCTGTGTACCTTAGCGTGTCTCCCAAATAGACGATCCCAAGTGTATCCTTTTTCGAAGGACGAATATGTTCAACTATGAAACTGGGTCATCATGAGGACAAGCAATGAACATGAGGTTCCCATTGTCCTCAAAAATTTTAACTAAATCATGGAAAAGTTTTTGAAACTTGGTTGCTAACATCAGCACTACGTGTACCCTGGGACGAACTACATGCATGAAAATTTCAAACATTTCGACATGGTTTTTTTGAGTCACGTGACAGTTGTTCCAAATGGCACAGAAACATGCACAGAGTACAATTCGAAATGAAATCAACTTTTTTTTGTACTAAGCCAGCACAAAGAATGTTGTTTTTGCAACGTATCATGATCCGACCTAGTTAGATTTCTTGGTGAAACGTACCGCCGAGTAATTCACCGAGAGAATATGCATATTTTGTTGAATAGTGACACCGATAAAGAAGAGCAAATAAGTGGGTCTAACCAATTTAATCTCTCGAAATGCGGTCAGGTGGATTTGAGAATTGTTGGGAAGATTAAATTGGTCATGGTTATTGACCCGATAAAGGGATGGACTTGAAATATGAACCCTAAACATGGACAACGCAACCACGTTTCCTTCACTTCATCTAAGCATCAGACTGCAGTCGAAATGTCATGATTATTTCCTCCATCTATTATACCTATTTGTTACTGTTTTGCTTTAGTGTACCACGGGTGGTTGATCACTGGCATCCACTTGCTTGCCCCCATGCGCAGTTGAGTAAAATAAATTCGATGTGACTAATTTCGATAGTTTTCGAGGCTCTCTGATCGCTGAGATTGACGTTCGGGTTGTACACGTTCTGGCGCCAGCTGAGAAGACATCAGCAACGCACTGGCGTTAGCTTCTGTGCTCAGCAGCTCTTATGTATATCACGTGTGATAATAACTTGAGGTTTATATCAGCGCTAGTAAAACATTCTCATCCAAACAATTTGCTTGAATTTCGTTCACAAAGCTCTGGTAGAATTGGGGTAAATGCACGAAATCTGCTAAAGTTTTTGACTCTATCCCTAACGGCTGAGGCACACCAAGGCCCTTGCAAATGTTGATCCCACCAGAAAGGTCCTGGGATTCTGGTTAAGTAAATCAGTATGACAAATTAGAAAAAATTGTCCAGTATGTAGGAGAGCGGATGTGTATTCTAGCATTTCAGTGGCTAAGGCTAGACAAGACTTTTCAAGCTGATTGACAAGTTCAGTCGGAACAAATCGGTGGGAACGGATAAAACAAGACTAATAGAGATCCGTCTACGGCAACGCCCGTTGAAGTCGCGTTTCAACAGGAAAGCGAAAGTTGCAATTGAACAGTAAGGCCACACTCGCATTACTTTAGATGCGATTGTTGTTCCTGGTGGAAATCGTCTAAGTTTTCCTGGCTGAGAAGATGAGCCTAGCAGTTTGTCGACACAGTACGGAATCTGAAATGTCCGAGGTCAACACTTGCACAACTGGCAGAATCAAATCGGAATGCGAATTTGAAATTACAAACCAACACAACTTGTTGAGAAAGTTATTCCAATCGAACTAATTGCACAATCAGCGCATTCGAACCTAATCCGTCATGGTTCCCGTTGGGTGAGACAACATTCTAGTTGAAATTCGTTTTTTGTCATAACCGAGGAAATTAGAGATGAACGGACAAATGACGAGATCTTCAGCACACTCCGCCCTGTTTTGGGTAGAGAATACGTCGAAAGAGTCACTTTTTGAATGAGAAATAAAGAAACAAACAAACAAGGGCCTAGAGCTGAGTAGGATTATAACAAAAAGGAACAAGGATATCGAACAAACTCGTTTTCGGTAACAGTTACACATGTACAGTGAGATGCAAAGTTTTGTGAATAGTGAGTGCATCAATGTCAAGATAAAACCGATTAACGAAAACAATGTGTGGAATGCGGTTTGGAAAATAGGGCTGGACAAATTGCTGAACGGTATGTACGCAACATTTCCAGTGTGCCTATGGATACTGCAATTTTTAAACGTTATCACCGGGAGTAAAGTTCTGCTGTCCTACCGCTGGATGCAGGGGTCCAATTTGAGAATTTGTGCACTCCAGCTAGATCATTGACAGTGACATCGCAGGAGGTCATCGATAAATTCATAAGTACATCAGTTGACTGTTCTTATCAGTATCAGCGCATCCAGAAAAGTTCTAAAAACATTCTAACTGATGGATACAGAGAAGCACCAATAAATCTCAGGAATAATAAAGATGTTCTTGTTACTAGACCCGATAAAGGCTCCGAAGTTGTGCTATCGATCCGTCCAGAATACGCTGGTAAAGTGAGTCACATTTTGAGTGACCAAACGAAATTTACTGCTGCCCGGGTGGAAAAGGAGAGGACCAAAGCGATCGAAGATCACCTAACTGTGGCAATGCGGAAAATGAAAGATCAGAATTTGATTTCTAGTGGCACTTATGAACAGTCACGATCCGCAGACACTACCATACCTCATCTCTACGGTCGAAGGACGAAGTTTTACAAACCAGGCATTTCATTAAGACCGATAGTGAACATGACTATTTCTCCTTATCAGTCATTTGCTCGTTGGCTTATCGACTTACTGGAACCAGTTCGTACAGGGATCACTCATTACAGCCTGAAGGATACTTTCCACTTGGCAGAATTAATCAAAGAACGAGACATGATGGAACTTAAGATGACCTCTGTGGACGTAACGTCATTGATTACTAATGTCCCCATTTTAGAAAAGATCGTCTACTTATGTCAATATATTACGGTAAAAGGAATTACTCGTCACATTCCGGTGGCTTAAATAAAATAGTTGTTGTTGGGGTGTATTCTCAAAGTCCAGTTTTCCTTCAATAGTAAGTTTTATCAGCGGACAGATGGAGTCGCAATGGTATCACCCTTGGGACCAATACTCGCTGATGTATTCGTCGTTAAACTGGAAAATGGTACATTCCAGAACACTGTAGGAGGACTGTCCGCTTACTGCCGAAAAGCATATGGCATTTTCCTGTTAGTAGACCTTAATGTGCACAGAGAAACTCTGGTGGGTGAATCTGACCACACTCACAGTGCGCTTAGTTTTACATTAGAAGATGGATGGAAAAATTTTTATTTTGTGTACATGAAACCTCTAAAGACAACAGCAGGAAAGTTTGCACTCCGCGTGCAACAAAAACCGACAGAACACCCACTTTGCCAGTTTCGTTCCTCTCAAGTGCGAAACAAAATACCTAGTCCGGTCGTTGGCATCTTGTGTGCCAAATATTTGCTCCAAAGAAATGCTAGACTAGGAATTAGATCAGATCCGACAGATATTCCTGAACAACGGGTACTTTTTTCCTAAGAATGTGAAGGAAAACATTGATACTGACGGCCAAAAGAGAAGAGCTGTACTTACAACTTCATACCAAAGGAGATCTTAAGTATGAACTACTAGTTCGACACCTGAGAACCGCAGTCGTACGTGTTTTTCCCGTCGCCACACTATGTGTACCAGTCGATCTGTGACTTTTACGAATCCCAAAAACAAACTGCCTCATCTATGTTGACCTAGTTATTCGTCTGCTATGTAGGCAAAACGACATGCCAGCTGTCGCGAAGAATCAACGAACACAAGCCATCCTGGTTGAAGTCGGAAACGAGGAAATCCATAACTAATGCGATCATAGCGCAGCACTTGACAGACACGGGATGCCAAGCGAATGCTGACGACTCCAAAGTGATCTACAAGGTACGGGGGAATTCGTCAGAACATGTCCGTCAGCAGAATTAATAGCAATCAGGTTTTCAAACCCATCTTTAGGTTCACAGAAAAATTTTGTCAAATCACTCCAGCTACCTCAATCGCAATTCGCGAATGCCAGTCATACCCCGAATGCCGTTGACCGTGACCTTTCATGAGCAATTGGAAGCAGCTAATCCGTCTCGTGTACTTTGTTCGGTGGACTTTTCGTGGCCACAAATAATCAACAGTCCGCCCACTCTAATTTCCCAAACCGCATTCCACACATTGTTTTCATTGATCGGTTTTATCTTGACATTGATGCACTCACTATTCACAAAAACTTTGCATCCTACTACACATGTGTAACTGTATTAGCCAGAGGATGAAGTTACCGAAAACAAGTTTGTTCGATATCCTTGTTCATTTTCGCTTTAATGCAGCAGTATTAATTAGTGAATTAACTGGAATTGCCAATAATTTATAGGGAATCTGGGCTTTGCTTGCTACACTCGATTACTGAAATGGTACAGTAACCAGAAACGGAGATTTGTGACAAAGAAAACCCTAGAGCTTCGGATTGCTGCATCAAAGGTTGATAAACAATCGAAGAAGATGCAGTGGGCAGGTCCTACTGAGGTTTACAAGGACTTATGGGGAGAACGAAAATCTTAGAAAACAAATTTGAATGGATATAGTGAGTTTATAGGCAACCTCTAAACGATCGGTTTGGACATCCGGATGCGTTAGAACCTAAGTGAGAACATCTTGATCAGTGACTTCAAGAGTAGCAAGTCAAACGGATTAACCGTGACAGATAATTTGGGACCTCTGGAAACTTGAATAAAAGTAAGTAGATTCCAGCGATGAGATTTCAAACATCTGAATCCATACCGGTTGCTCCAAGAAACGACCAGTGTAGCAAACTGAGTAGCACATTGCCCAAGAATTACCGGAGCAGTGAATGATTTTCACCGTGTAAATTTATTCTTCCCACTCTAATTTGTAACCGAATGAAAAGGGCAGTGGTGAGTGGAACTTCTCATGGCGTTTGACAATGTGAAATAACTAACGCGTTGTGGATTCACGAAGAATTTACAACTCGCATAGAATATTAGAAGTTTTCAGACCTCCAGAAACACTTGAGCCATACGATCAATGCCATCTATTAGGGTGATCGTCATCGACTCTGTCGTTTTGCATTTGGTTCGTCGGCCACATATAAACTTTGCATTATGCCAAAGAAGTTTGGAATTATGAACTTTGCGGATGATTTGTGGTAAATGAAGTATCTAGAAGACATCTCTCAAATAATTACTTACCAAAGTTTCCTGACTTCTGAATTTCGAGAAGACTCAATAAATGTAAACTCCTAATGTCTTTTGAATACTTTATCTGCTGGCGAAGACATCTTACAACCAGAGAGGAACGCTGTATCAGTGGGATCACAAAAGCTGAAAAATGGTCCATGGAGCATCAGGAAATAGTGTTACTTTCAGGGTAAGAAGAAACATAGTGGAAGAGGCGAAACTTTTGCTTGTTCGAAAGAATAAACACTAGAGGGCCAGTACGTCACTTATGATCTCCAAGTTACGGAAAAAAATCTGTCACAGTCTTCTACCAATGCTGAGAACGCAGTGGTGTTCAAATGTCGTAAGTCTTCACACATCTGTTCTCGAAGATTATCTTTATGAGCTGTAAAGCATTGTTGAGTTTATTACTACCGTGTATACTAGTCCTCTGATGTTACAAACCGGTGCGTGTCAATCACGGATTATGTATAAATGTAATTTTGTTAAATGAAAACTTATATTCTATGCAGTTGGTTAATGGGGGTTTAAGTCTGCGATATTTATTCGTTCTTTGAATTCTTTGCACAGATTGTACAGTTGGTCAAAATTGAATGTGCTGATTAACTTAGTTGACGGATTTTATGATTCTAGGAATTCTTTAAAATGTCTTTTACTTTGGAGTTCCACGGGTTAATGACATCCATCTTAGTTGTATGTTCTTCTAGATTTGTCCAAATGGATATCAATGAACGGAACTCACGTCCTCCTATATAAAGAATTTGTTTCCGTGCATTTGTGTACACTTATCCTGTACTCGGTGTGTATCTTATTCAGTTTGTTCTATTCCCAAACAGCTGCCTATCTCATAAAGTGTCTTTTTAACATTTCACCGGTTAAGGGCGATCACGGACGAACCTTATCTTGACAAGAGTTCACTTTCATTTCTGCTATAAGTTTACTAAATGGTTTTCAGAACTATGTGCGCATCCTATTCTATAATATGTAATCAGCAATGGAAACATCGATCGGTTCTAGGGAGAAAATCCATTCCTCGAGGTGAGTAATTAATACGTTCTCAAAAAAGACGAATTGAATTAGGTTATTACTTCGGTTTAATTGGAGCGACCTAACAGCTGACATCTTGCGAACCGCATTTCTCCTGCCGACAGTTTTACATCTTTTCTACTATTGCACGTCTGATCTTTTTCCTAAATTTGGTGAGGTTGTAATGAAGTATGATTTTAAATGACTACAAGAAGGGAACGTAATAGCTTATAAAAGACAATCACAACAAGCTATTTAGACCATTTGAACGAAGCACCATCAAGCTTGGCTTTCTCTTTTTCAGCCACTCAGCGACCACGGTGGAGAGCACGGTTCGATAGAAGAGCAATTCTGTGTTGAGCTTCATCCGGTTGGTGATTTGATAAAATTTAGGAATGTTACCCATTCTTCGTCTCTAACCTAGTCATTTGATAATTACATTGATTCGCTCCAAATTCGTAAAGAACCTATCTGCTCAACCTTACCTTTAGACTCAGTAAAATTGAGAATCGATCGGGAGCTGCCTAGTTCTTCTCCTGGAATGACGTTGTCATCGTCGTTTATTTATTTGACCTCTCCGATCCAGGATCAGTGACAGAACCGTAGGCCTAGGTGACTTGAGCCTAAGATACAACCCAGTCCAAAACGTAGTGGTATATAATACGTGATTTTTATGTCTTGGTCAATATTTGAATCGAACTGAATCAGTGAAGTCTGCTCACTGCAGGTGGGGATAAATATCCTGGTTGTCTTATGTTAAAAGTCTACAACATAGCGAATCAGAATGTGATACGGCAGGACTCATTACTGACAGAGCCAAAGTAGGAATTCCAATCAACGAATCTGGTTGTAGTTAGCTGCTGGAGAGTGCATCAAAGTTCCACGATCCGACGTTGAATGAAGAACTGGCCGGCAGAAGTTATCTTTTGACGAAAATCAAACTGTTCGAGAAGCTTTCGGATGGCAACAGTGGTAAGATCGATCTGATTGAACGGACATGTAAATTGCCAATAAAACTGGTCACTTTGCTGCATATAAACGTAATTCATCGTTGAAAACCAAGAATGCACTCCAAAAGCTGCTTCGTTTTTTGCTAGAATTCATTACCAGTCCCCGGTCATCTCATCCAAACCGAGACGCGAATCTCGACCAAAGGACTTTCGGTTGAACATCATGGCCCCTAGACTCGTCTGCGCAGCTTCTAACTATTTACTGAACCTAAGCACTTGATCATTTAAAGTCCTCATCCGCTACTGCTTTTTCATGGAAACGGACCATTTTTTGAGAACTTGTTTTTCACGTCGCAAGCAACGGAATTGTTCTACTGATGATTCCAAACACGAATGAAACAGCTGTTTGTACTTTAAAAATGTGTGATAGGTCATTTTATAACATGCATTTTTGTTGAACCTGAGGATGTTATACAGTAGAGTTTGTTTTAGTTACATGTACTTTTATATTCTCGTTTACTTTTGACTTTTAGGCAGCGGTTCAAAAACAATGCAAGAGCAAAATTCGTCGTTGAATCACTCATCCCAGTTGACTTTGCTCATGGATCAATTTTCGACCCTAAATTCATATTACTTGACTTTTCTCCATAGGCTGCAACCGCCCAATAGTTTAGTTAACTGAGTAGGTAATTGACGGCTTACGTAATTTCGTCAGAAGAGACAACATCTTTGCGTTAAAAGTTGCCATGACAACAGCCGACGTTGCATGGAAGTCGACTAGCATGACGGATGACACGAATGTGAGCAGCTCAACTGCGACCCTAATTTTGACCTCGACCTACACATTGTGACTACTTGATCAGTGTAAGTAGTGCGAGGTTGAATGTTGCACCAGAGACCTGCGGCAAATTTGGACTGAATGGATGTTGTATCACACGCTAGAGTTCAATAAGCCTTTGAGTGGCTTTCCGATTTTTTTGTTAACTTAAGCGTTCGGCTTACTGTTATTGCTCCCAAGTTTGTCTTCCACTTCCGGCACGGTAGATGAGCAACACTGCTGATGATTATCTAAAAAAAGAATAGGTCAACTGCCCCCCCTACTTTCATGGTCGTCCAATAGCAAGCTGGAAGACAATACCGCGTAGCAAATAGTTTTCTGCAACATGTAATCTTTTGTCACTCACACGTAATGGAATTTATCAACTTGAGCGATCCTATCCTGCCACGGAATCAAGAGGACAACGATCACCGAATCGTTGGGCATTTTTCCCGAACTTCGTCAATCAAAAATCTGTCGCAGTCACTTGTAAGCTAGATACGATCATTCAGGTAAGCAGTGGCAAACAACTATGACACACACTCTAATCGATTTCTGATCATCTTACCATTTTGACTTCCATTGGGCCGGTTGGAGACTAATTTATCAAATCGATTTTGTGGATTCATCATTTGCGTTCTCACCAATATGGTAAACTAATTCCGATGAGGCTAATTATCACGTTCATGTTAGCTTCACATTGTTTCTGTATAATTCTCATCGTGCAAACAGCACCTTCTGTTACTGTACCAGTCCCCCGAGCTAGGAATTCGATCGGTAAAGTTCTGTCTGACTGATACAGTGTGCATTGTTTTCACATATAGGGATGAGCCCAGTTGGGGGAATCCATTTGGAGATCTGAACAGAAGTAACAGCCCGCCAACAGTGGTCACTTCATCGTCAGGAACATCTACGACTAGTTTGCAGTTGTTTTTTGGAAATAATCACCATTATCGAAAGAGATTTTATACAGAGCGAGACAACGGTTACAAGAAACAGTTCAGCCTGTAGTTTCAACCATCCCCGGACAAGCCACCGGAAATTAGGGATATAATGTTTGGCTTGTTCGGTTAACGAAATGGCCAACGGAATGCGCATTCACCAGACCCGATCCAGATGACTTTGGATTGCACAAATGACACATGATTGTACCTCAGTATGTTGCTGTGGCTTCGTGAACGGGGTTAGCAGAGGTTCGTTTATCCGGAATAGTCGAGAAGATCTCGAATATTGAAAAGAGCTGCATACACCTTAGCTTGTCCAAAATGGAGCAGTACTCTTTGACATACGTTGTTCAGGTTATACTGTTGAAAAACCAATGCGAAACGGACAGATGTTTGTTCCTATGACGTTTGTTATTTTACACAGAAGCAGCTACGACATTCAACATCAACCTTACGGATCCAAGATGTGAGATAATGGCGATCTTGTGCTTGCAAACAGCCACTGACAACTAAATGCACGCACCGATACTACCACTTCTACTAATAGGGAGACGTTTTTTCATGAAAAGAAAACGTGAACCAATGTTACCAGGATCCCGTAGGTTGATATGAAACTGTCGATACTAAGGTCGACCTCGCTCTGTTAGTACCGTGTAAATGGGATAAAAATGGTGCTTCTGATTCATGGCTCACACATTTCTAGTGGTTGGGCAAATTGTTGGTTATACGGTTTGGCCAACGATTCACTCACTTTGAGTGTCATGACAAACCCATCTCTTCTCGGACAGCTTTCTTTTGCAGCAAAACTAATCAGTATTATTTGCACTCCATTAGTCTATGACCCTTGGATAGTATAATATCTCAATACCATTACGGATGTAATGTCATTCAGCTCCAGTTCTTCTGGAATAACACTTCTGATTTTAAAACAGAAAAAAGTTCTTTTTGTATCACAGCCTCATGTATCCCTTTTTACCTTCACTCTTCCCCGTTTGATTACAAAACGATGTGTACCGTTTTCAGTTGCATCGATGCTGTTGGCCTTACGCGGCTGTTTCGTGAAATGTCCGGCCTAGAAAAGACTCAAACCTGTAACATTAAAGTCTAGATAGCACTGTCATGATGGTCTGAACGTGATTGCTTCGACAAACCTGTACCAGGTGCTGTCTTCATCTATGCACATATTTGCTCTCAAAAAGTTGGCAGTAAACACAGACGTCATGTGACATGTTTGTCAGACGACGAGTGTCACAATTAAGCTAAATCAAAAGCAGTTCACCGCTCTGTGAAGGTTGTGCGGTTTACTAAGCTGAAACCCTGAATGTTTCCCCGCAATCTGACACTTTCAGAGATCGCCGTGCATAGTCGATCTTAACCAATGAACGCACAAAAGCTCTACCGTTCCCCAGTCTGTTAGTGCATGGACGAACAAGGACAAAGTCTAGACTGAACCGTATTCTAATTTACATTGTCCATTTTCTCGGGGTTTTATGGTCCACTTTTACATATGTTTGTAACTTTTTGTACTGCTAGTCAGGTTCTCGGTATGATGGTCACGATCAAATATTCTTGATTGAAATAAAAGCACCAATACCTACAAAGAGAATCGAATGCAAAGACTATTCGTGATTTCTGTCAAACTTCTATCTCTGGTTTTATCAAGATTTCCAGATGCGATGATAGTTAAAATTAGTTGAACTGCTGAACCAGCTCCCAGTTTACAAGAAGCGCACAAATCTTCACTTGAGATATGTCGCTTATTCTTATCACTCATGCTTACGTGAGCCATGCAAGTTCCAGTGTGCGATCAGTGCGGTGCACGAGAAAACTAGCAAAGAGGCAAACCAGGGTTTTGGCTGAATTCGTCGACGAACTATATGAAAAAATCGTATTCGGTGCCATTAGGAAAACCGGGTCCGGTTTTATTGATCGAATCTCGTTCCAGTTATGGCTACTTGGAGTAATGTTTAATTCTTATTTTCAGGTGTTTTAAAGTGACACGAGAAACCACATTTTATGCAACACGGTAAATTCGTTTACGTGGTAGCTATTCTAAACTAGGCACCAATATCTCAAACCTTCCCGGTAGGCAAAGGGTCACCAGTTTGGTTCTTAGTCTCCGGTCTAATTATGATTTGGTTGGTACGCTAGGAATCGTATTTTGTCCGTGGCAGTCAAAACGAGAAATCGATTTCTTCGGTGATGCGCGTCACCAAGGCGGTCAGCCGCTTTGTAGAAAACGACGGATAACTTTGCCAAAAATACACTGATGTAAAGGAATTGAGGTGTTGAATTGTCACTGCGATTCCCGTTGGGGCGTAGCGCGTTGTACATGTGTTGCAATATAGGGTGGGTGAAAGCCGTTAGAATAACCAATTTGAAAACGGTCGTGTTAACATCAAATTTACATATATGCAGACAAGTTACAATGTAACGAGTGGCTGGCCTGGAAAGAATTCCATTAGGAGACCACAGACAAGCATTGATTTGTCTGTCACAAATATTTCTAATCAATGCAACAGAAACGAACTAGGGGCCCCAGCAACTCATTTTTAAGGCCAGGATTCGACAGCTTAAAGTTAGCTGGATTTGTTGAAACACACTGGAACGGACTGGGAATGAATACCGTGGAATAAAATATCAATTACTGTACCTTCCAAATACAACAAACGCATCTCTGGAAGATTGTGCTGTATGGCCTGTGAGAAAAAATTTGGACGGCTGAGCATCATCGGGGGTTGGGTTCTATAGGAAACGCCTAAGTACTTCACACAGTTGACTTTGTCCTTTCAGTTTACTGTCGTGTGCGCATTCCGGGCCAAAGAAGGGGAATTTGTACGGGATAACGACCTACAAGACACAATTATCAAGATTACGGTTAAGACCAAATGATGTGAAATATTTGAGTATTTGTGAAATGCGTGTTGTGTGTTCCGCGTTTCGACTGATTCAGACTACTGATGGAGATAGAAAAACCATTGACACGCTTTAAGGAAGACTACGAAGAGGACACTGGGTGACTGGCGACCCATTTTAGCTTTAGAGGGGAAATATTACTGAGCACCAGGTTACAAGGAATATACCAGATAGTCTGGCGGACATGGTATTCGCCTCACAATCGTTCGTCAAATTCCAAAGGGACATTATGGTTAGGGATTGGTGTGACCTTCGAAAAAGGATTAAGTAGACTTATAACACGTGTTTTTTTGTATTTTCCCAACGGTTAGTTGACCATTCTCTGGAGCAGTTCAATGAGTAAGTTTACCAGTCTTTAGTTTGACTAGAGATTGTACCCTAAATGCCAAAAGAAGTAAATCGCTTGCGACTCAAAGTCAAGATTCATCTGGCACGGTCACTTAAACTTTGCGAAATTATTTGTTAAACCAACTTTACACATACAAACGAAGTTTTTACATGCTCTTCAGTCTTTCAATATGTGATTGTTCAACCAGCATTGAAAATCATGTTCGCCAAGGGTAGTCTTTGTTCGCATACTGTCTGAAGTCTTGTTATTTTGTTCACTCCAGTTGGAGATTTTCCGATCTCTATAAGCCTTTTCTCGAAAGTGGCCCCTCCTCGTATCATTTGGTCAATAGATTCACGTCGCTCATTTCCAAATCTCTGCCCCGTATACTACCTCAAACAGTGCATGATCATTTTCTGGATTAGGTCAACGTTCTTGGCGGAGTTTCACCTGCCCATCAGGGTGTACTTTTTTCTCACCAAAAGGTATCGGACTTCGAATCAAATTTATCTAGCATGTCTTTGGACGACTGATTTGCTCTCCAGCAGCCCATAAGAACAGGAGGCCATCAACAAGATTGTTTCTGTCTTTTACATCCAGTCGCATCATCTATATCTGGCTAACCTAATATTGTTTTCAAATGTACTCCTTCGACGTCATGTATGAATAAGAACTGGGTAGACAACCGGCCACAGTCGCCTTCCATCCCGGATACAATTAGGCATTTTCAAAGTTAAATGTATCCTTTACAAATATGAACCAGTGCCTCCCGTATTAAGTACAGATCATCGGCGTAATCTTGTCGAATGCCGATTCACAAAATTTGCTGCCGGTAACTCCTATCCTTGAGTCTAACGGGAATTAGTGCAATCTAATCCATTTTTTCAGCAAACTGATTGTTAATGTACCGAAAAACGAGACACATATTTCAACCTTATCTGCCTGTTATAACTTATTGAATAATTTATCGATTGGACTGATTAATGGACTGCACGGTGTTTGGTACTTTATCCTGTGGAAGTTGTACACGGTTGAGCATCACACGTTGTAGTGTGGACAGGGTAGTATTAGAAAATGAATACAACATTATAATATGACCGTTCCTCATTCACCAGTACTGGACACACTTCCATGAGTTCATTGAATGCAGACCAAGTAATTTTGCGATAAAAACCAAATTTCGGACGGTTCAAGTTAGCGACAGAAATTCCAGCGATCAAGTTCCCATCACTGTTTGACCAAACAATCCGATTCCAACGGTCACTTCTCCCCAAGATCGTACTGGAACAAATACTACGGTTTGTTTCTCTCCGACATAGAAGAGCTGTACATTGGAACCAGCGGCGGAACTGTAAGGAAGCGGAAGATGAATTGCCAATTCCGTTTTCCTGGTCGAGGATCCTTAAAACTGTGGCGACAATGCATCGATTATGTCAACCGATAAACTGAACGAAAATGCCATATGAAAGGGTCAGTTAAAAATGATAGGCCGAATTAGCCAGCAAATATCTTTGCTCTTTTCCGTGTTTTAAAATAGCAACCAGCCGGTGCATTCTAATCTCAGTATTTCTCACCCAAAACTAATTCGTCGTTTTTTTCAGCACGTAATGATAGTAGTCCAATAATCCGTCTACTGATGAGTTGATTAGTGTGTATTGAAGACAAACCCCATCCAGGTGACCTAGTCCATACTAGGGATTTCTATACAGCAAATCACAAAAACACTTTATTTTGTTCCTCCGAGAATCGTCTTGTCGCATTGCCTGTTTTTATCTCAATTTATTCGTCACTTTTAGTAATGTTTGCAAGTTTTAATGCTGATGTGCAGGTGTTCGGAGAAGCGTTTCATTCCTTCTCGCTTTCGAATACAAAGCGCCATCTACACATACTGTCCTCTTTCCCGGTCTCATGGCAAATTCGTTTCTGACCATTCAGTAGTGCCGAAAAATCGGTTTGCAGTCCATCGTTGCCTGATGCGGTCTCGATCTGGGCCCCTTCTCATGTCGAAACGAAAAACTGCTTCTGTGAAAACATCATACGTGGGTGAATACGGGGTTTCACACGTACACACCCACACACACAATCCGGTTACGCGTGCCAAGGACGAAAATGTGACTTTCAACCATTGGAACACTCAGATTGTGATGTTGTCAGTGCGTACATCTTGTTTCGGAGTGGAGTAGCAGTCCCAACAACTGGTTCAAAAACGACGATTTGGGCAGCTGATAAAGTATGCTGGATGGTCACGTTTGAATCTGTTCCCCTGTAGCTAACTGCGACATGCCAAGCCCGTTTATTGTCCGGCCAACCTACAGACAATTGTATGCCCCGTGACGATTGGGTGACCTGGATTCGAGTTGCACCACACGTGATAGAGATGGCCTGCCAGATCTGACATCAGAACTGACAGGGAACAAGTGGGCTGGAAAATTTCTTACACTAGATAGATAAAGGATTATTTACGGCTACTTGTGTGAGCTGGAATGTACCTAGTAATCTGACATCCATTTTGATGGACCAATACGATCGGTGCTGCCAAAGATGTGGATTAGTTGACCGCTGGCATGCAAACTTAAGAGCAGGCCAGTGAACTTACCTTTTGCCTCGCGTCTTAACACGTGAGACTTTTGTCGGGATCTGACACAGTGGAACATCAACAGCTGTACAGCATTCAATGTTTGGAGGTGGACGAAAGTTATGTCAGCAGAACCTATTTAAATACGTCCATGGGGCACTAGTAGGGTGAGCGAAAACAGGAGGATACAATTTTGGGATTTTTCATCCAACTTCTTCCTTTACGACAATTTACCGCGTCACAGATTAATCGCGGTACGTGATTTCCGCGTACCATGAGGAAGAAAAGCGTTGTCCTAATCTACGGATCATTCCACCAAAAACCAAACATGTGAATTGTACATTTCAGGCTCATGGGCTTGCTTCCAACCGGACTCAACTGCAGTTAGTTCTCCCACCCACGTGATCATTCTGTTGAAAGTACAGGTTATTGGAGGTTGGGGGGCAATGAGGGTTGAACCATAATGTTCACATTAAACAGTTTATCAAATCTAGTTAATCTCTAATGCTATTCTAACGCTGTCTTTTGGCTAACGTACGTTTAGTGTCATCCTTATTCATGCCTGCGAAATCTTTATGGGCGGAACTAATGTGCGCCTCAGTCGCTATCATCGGTTCACTTGGATCAGCGGTTCAGATCAGCCGTTGGGTTTCATTGTACCGAAATTTGAGTTATTTTTGACAAGATGTCACAAAGTGATGAACAGGTAAAGCTGCACTAAGAACCGACGTTCCTTGCGGAGAATTATCATAGACGAACGAGAATTCATACCACAGGGATTGACCACCGTCGGAGAAGCCTGGGAAAATCTGCGTTATGATGCGTACAACGACAGTGCCGGAAATAACTTCGACCGTTATGAATCCCAAAAAACTATTCTGCATGCACCAATGAAAATTTACGTCTCTTTCCCAATCATAAAAAGCGACCGAGATTGGGGATCAAGCCGACGACAAGCGCCTTATTGAACAACTGCTTCCACCATATTGACTGTCGGCAACTGAGGAACGCTAAAATGTCCATCAGAGTTGTTAAAATATTATGGTCTGTAGGAATAAATAAAATGATACTTGCAGCAAATAAAGGTATCGATCGCATTTTGGTACACTTTGTGACTGATCAGCCAATGCTACCAGTGATTATGCTCAAAGTAGCACTCAGCTGGTTGATTCCCGAAAAAAGTGATCGTTAGGTTAACGACATTTTATAACTATGTTATTTCGGACGCCTTATTTGGTGATTTATTTCCTAAAGTGCTGTCAAGATTAAAGGAAGTAAAACAAATCGACTCGTCGTACGCAAGCCAACTTCTGGTCAGCTGCAACAACAGACGCCTCTGGCGAGGAATTCTACTTTTACGTGGAAAGAGAATAAAACCAATAAGATGTACCGCTAATGTAGAAAGTTTCAAGTGAGTGTTTATTTGTCCACTTAAAGGTATTACACTTTCATGGTTCCCGAATGAATACGTTGATGTAGGAAGGAAGTGCTCAAACTCCTTTGTTCGACCAAAATAACCACAGGTACGGGTCTTGATGGTATGTCTTCTCTCCCAAATTACCGTGCGGCTTCACTCACTGACGTAGTTGCTTCCTTTCTTAGTACCCCTTATTGCAAATATTCCATTTACGATTGCTGCAGACCAGTCACTATTACGTCTATCCCCAAATCTAGTAATTTGAGTATTCCAGCCAAACATTTTCGTCCCATCGCTCTTACATCCTGCGGTCTTAGACTAGCAGAACACGCCATTCTGAGTCGTCTAACTTCTGTTAGTGTGCCCGACAAACCCCTTCAGTTTGCGTACAAATTAAACAGTTCTACTTTGGATGCCGTGGCTTCCTTAGTTCACAAAATGGCCAAATCCTTGGATGCATCCGCCGAATCCTTCTGAAGTGCTTTCATGGATTCTTCCTCTGCATTTGACTGTGTTCCACGGTCTTTACTTCTCCGCAAACTTGAATAGTTCGGCTGTCCCAATAGGCTCTTGGCATGGCTCTCAGACTACTTCACCAACAGAACTGGATGCACAAGACTGGAAAGAAATAAATCTAATTCGTTGGTGAGTAATTCTAGAGTCCTTCAAGGAGCTGTCCTATCTCCTCGTTTTTTCCCACATACATCAGCGACCTACATGCTAGTTCTCCTGGACAATTACTCAAACATGCAGGTGACGTTGTTCTATGTCAATCCATATTTGGATCTGAAAATTTTCTGAACTTTTCCAATCGTGATTATTCTCTTCGTTGTGGCTTAAATCTTCAGTTGTCAAATTGTGTCGAATGTTTGTTTACTTTTTCTCGGTCCGCTCACCCAGTTGACCCTGCTTTGATCGACACAGAGCCACTCACTACGGTAACTCCCGCCAAGTACGTAGGAATTACCATTGACAAAAACTTGAATTGGTCCTCTCAAATTTTCATTTGTGCACAAAATCTTAGAAAGCCATCATTTTACATGAAAAGACTGTGTGACTTCCAGGTAAAGCAAAACACGATCTCCCTATTTGTTTGCTGGTGTGATTTACCCTCTCTCCACTATTGTTACCCTGTCACTTTTGCTGGTTTACTAAAGAAAGGCTTCAGAACTCTTCGTAATCGCGTGTCGATTATCAGGGGTGCATCTTACATAACACTGAAAGAACTCGGTACCCAACTATTTAACATGCATCTATCCGCGTGCGAAAAATTTGCGCAAAATTCTTTCGGATCCGTCCCATTCTTTACACAACAAACTTTCTAAATGCCGTTCGCATACAAGGACACGTTGTACCTTCCACTCCACATCCTGTCAAATAGATACCTATCACAACTTCACTTTAGCCCGAATTCTCACCTGCTGAGAACAGATCATGACTGATTTTCTACTCAAACTCTCGTAAAATTCAAATGTTTGTTATTCGGTACGCTTTTTTCAAAATCTTTATTCTGATGAGATTGTGGGTGCACCCATTTTTGACTGAAATGCAGACACCCATGTATGCAAAATTTCAAACAGTACAGTACAATACAATACAACTACTCCACCCACGTGATTGTTCCTACCATCATAGTGCCAACAACTCGTAGCAATTATCTTCTTGAGTTGACTGCTTACTTGTGCTCAGTTGTGTTTGAAATTACGTGTTAACCCCTCATACTGATGCGTAAGCACTCTTTTTTATGCGAATTTTACTCAACTGCATACCAATTAACGTCGATTGCACGCAGCAATAAAATAATAGTCTTCTGCTGGACATTTCTCATTTTGCTTTGCTCAAACTTTTCAAGATTTGTTCTTTGAAAACGGAAAATTGCCAGAGGTAAACGAGAAGTCGTGCTAGTCACAGCAACCTCCAAAAGTCAGATTGCCGAATAAATCCAATAACGATCGTTTTATTTTTCCCCGTTAATCCTGTATGAAAAACACAACTTAGACATGTACACTACCCAAGTTGACGTGATTGCTTATCACGAGATTAGATCAGTACTCCGTGGGCGTCCAACTGGTAGAGCCCAAAACTGCAAACGGTTCATTATGTGATGGTCACGTGCAACGCGGTGTGGAGTGACAGTCATGTGCTTTTTTGCAATCGCGCTTGTTAGTGACATTTTAGTCATGCACACGCACATGGCATCCGATAGGTACGCAACGTGCATATGCAGTTCTCTTGCTTATCTGGACTTTCATTCTGTCCCTATTTGGCTGAACTCTTATCGACCCACCGGCTAGATGCCCGGCACGGTCGATGATCTAGCGCAAATTTGCATTCATTGGGCTTTCTTAATCACACCATCATATTGTCACGACTTGAGCTCAACTGACACGAAACGGAAACAGGAACGTATTATCTTATGCAACAAATCCATTCAGATTCATAAAAAACGGAATTGACGTGCTCCATGGAATAAGCGACTGACAGAGTATAGAGAACCTTTCGTAGATTTTTTCCGATTGCATTGTGCTTACAGTCAGGACGTTATCACAGTCAACGGGGTCTGCTGGATTTGGTGTCTTGACTGCAAGAAAACGGGTTACGTCTTTCTGCAACTAAAAATAGGGATAAACCAGACAACGGTCAACGATTTAGTTTCATCATCTCATTCAGTGCCAATTTAGTCCAATAGCGTACAGTAGAACAGAGTGGAGTATAGAGGCACAAGTGCAGTCTAGAGTGGGGTCTAGCAGGGCAAGGTAAATTAAAGTAGAGTGGAACAGGTTGAAGTGGAGTGGAATAAAATAGAATTGAGCATAATAACGTGCAATTAAATACAGATCAGTTAAGTCCAGTTCATTGTAAAAGATTACGTTGCATCAAAATACATTACTCAGTAGTGCGGTAAAGGTGCCTCCAGTTAACCGAACTTTCGGTTCAGAATCAAAACAACCTTTGCATTTCATCATGAATAGGTGATATAATTTGAGAGTTTTTCACTTCTAACCTGAAATCGACTGAACTGAATTTTCTCTAAAGTGAACATAACTGTCGTTGTCTTGCCTTTTTCATCTTTTAATTCATTCATTTAACGAAATAATAATGCACATCATTCTTCAGGACCGAGGCCGCGGCTAGCAGAGGGATGCCATGTAGGAAAGTTGGCTGGCGGTGGGAGGATTCTAGCCCGCGATCTTCACGTCCAAAGGCGGTGACCTTATCCTCTTGGCCAGCGCCGCCCATCTGCTGATTGTTTGGAATTTTCCCACCTTCAGTCAGGAAGCACAAACTACAATGATGTCGTCAAAATAGTAGGTTTATTTCTCAACGATATTCGTTCCTCTTGTGGGAAATTTGCATTTTCCCTTTTTCTAAAGGTCACTGTTACCTCGGAGAAAGTCTCCAAGTACGAGACGAACGTAAGTTTGAAACAGATTTGCATGCTATGCTTCGGCACTTGGTCTACTAAACTAGTTTGTGTTCCTCGCCGTCGTTCTGGTTATAAGTGGTATGATAATCAGTTTGCTTATGAAATGACTGATCGATCATTCATGCGCTATTTGCCGTGTTTCCTGGATGCTCTTCAGCGGCGAAGAGCAGTCTGACAACGATCTGCTCTACTTCTGAACGAACTCCTGATCGTTTGACCCATATTATACGTTATTGCATATAAATTGATGAAATCTAATAGAAGGGATTTTTAGAACAATCTATTTCCTTATCGATCCTCAATAGCGTCTCCTTTAATGTTGTCATAATGGACGTCGCTCTCGAGCTTTTGCCAAAAGCTGCCGGTGAATGTCATTTATCATATTGTTCTTGCACTTCTACGGGAACTCACTCATCAAATAAGTAGTGCCTCTTTGCCACTGAAAACAGTCTGTGACAGAAATACTCTATACCAACCGATTTCATGAAATACTTCACCATGTGATATCGTCGTTCAACTCAGGATCAAGAAACCATGGAAGCACTGTACAGCTGTTTCATCCTTGTTAGGAATCAGCGGCAATACATATCCATCGCGCCCGAACTGGTGAATTATTTCATGAAAACATTCTACCTCTTACTACTACGGTTATGGTGTTCGTTTGGACTCGATTAGCAGTATGGCCTGGCAGTTACGCAAGAAGTTTCGATTCCTTTCACAACCAGTCAACCAAAGGATTCATACTGTGTGCTCTATTAGCTGAACCATGAAACCATGCTAGAGGGCTTTCGAACATTTCATGTGAAAAAATATCAGATATCCTCCCAAATTAAGTTGGCAAAACATCGAGCACAATGAACCTTCTGCAACTGGCCTTAGAAACTGCTACGTGGATTAAACTGTATGTAATTTCGGAAACGTGGGAAAATGAATTTTGGGTAGACAAACGGAAAACATGAATAAACTGGCATTAGAAAAGATGGAAAAAACGCGAATCAACTACAAGAAAGAAGTAGAGATTAAAACTTTTGACACCATGCCTACAATAAAAAAGGTACGCAGGTTGCGCGGCTTCATTTGCAACACGCTCTTCGGCGGTGTCGGTAGTGTTGGCATGGCCCCTTCGATTGGAAATCACGTTGTTACGACGGCTGCTTTGATAACCTTGCTAGGTACGCATTGGATTCTACTCTAAGTCTTTCGTTCAGCCTGGATGTTTGAATGAATGAAGTCTATTCCGGACAGCCAAGCGAGGGAATCAAGTGACTTGGTCGAAGGATGTTGACGTAAATCATCAGGTGTATAGATTTTCAGCTTCAACGTGATGCGAAGCTCAAACACATGCAAGGTGAGAAAGCGATGTGGTTCTTTTCTCTGCCAAAAGCCAAAGACCATTCAATGGTGGCTTGCGGTATTCCTAATCCTGGCTGTAGGTTCGTAAACTGCGTGCAGGTGTCATATGAAGTCATTTGAATTGGATGCCATCCTTAATCATCAGGCCACAGTAGCTACATACCGAAAAGTGACAACATAGAAGATTTATTTCAATCTCAGTTTTTGCAACCAGTAACCTTACACCAATATGGCCTGGTTTCCCTTGCAACAACATCTCCTACTCAGAAATGAAGAGACCGAGGAGAAGTACAGGATCAATTACAGGGCAACAGTTGGTGAATGAGATAGAGAAGCTCCAGTGAATGCTACACTGAACCATTTCAATTACTGTCTCCATTTTGGAAGGATCTTATGGAGTTCATCTTGGCAGTTTAACCGAATCTACTTGATCCAGTACCCCGATTAACGTTCTATTACATTATTCTGTGATCACTTGGTCAGACCATCCTGTCTTGCAACTATTGTCTGCCTAGGAGAACAGCATGCAACGAAGCAGCCCTTTTATGAGCCTGCTCAAGGTCCGTTCCAGCCACCTTAATTTATTAACATTCAGTCAGTCTTTTAAAGGTTCCAATGAATTACGTCTAACATCTGAGCTACCCGGGGAGTGCTGTAACCATATTCTTTTAATACTCGGAAGATACACTGAGAGTTTTCGTACACCTGTTCTCATCGGCCATGATTTTGTAATGTATGCCAGGAGGGACCTTACTGTGGCTGTGTAAGCTCGGCCTGTGATTGTTAGCCAAATGTCATCCCGACACCAGAAGTGTCTTGAATTGGTGAATACACATCGAATCTTCTGTAAACATGACGATGCTTCATCTGATATACAATCACCTTGGGAGGTGCAACTGCTAAAAGAAGAACACTAATCTAGTTTATCTAGATGTTCTCCTCCAAGAACAAGGTTCAGCTCCAACCCAATCCACTCCAGAACAGCATCTTACGCCTCGAAGGCAAAAAAGCATGCCAAAAATACCGACACTACCTTTTCGACCGGGAAGAACTTGCGACTAATCTGGGTTTTCATTCACTTGCACAGTATTGTCTACTTAGTCTAGGTCAGACAGTTTCCTGTCTGAGCAACTGTCAGTGCCACTATTAACATATGAGTATAGACAACATATGAGTATATATATGAGTATGAACCTGAAGAAATTTGGTGAAAGTGGACAACCTCGATAAACCCCTCTCGGGGTGAATTCCAGTTGATAGACGTCGTACACAAGAAGTCCTCTTTGGTGGTTTGCATAAAAAGACTGAAGGGCAGGAAAAAATTTCGCCAACTGGCTGCCAGTGATGGGCTACGATAAGAACTGTATGACCAAATCGGGTCCAGTGCAACTTTCAGGTTAAGATAGAAAGAGATCGTGGGTCCGGGGACAGTGTATCTATGTTCCTAGATTTGTCGTATAGTGAAGATGTGGTCAATACATCTCTTGACGGATCGGCAATCGGTCTGACAATCATGCGCACACCTAACGGGAGTACAAGATAATTCGTAGAGAATAATGCCCGCCAACATGTGATAATCTCAAAACCAATGTGTTGTAACCTGGATATGAGCCTGGAGAAAAAAGCCGTCTGGGAGGATGGGCGCTGATAAGTTCTCTAATGTTTTGGAGGTTTCGTTATTTTTGAATCTTCCACTTGGCTGAACCGTGGCCACAATTTGCGCGTGTTTTGCTCTATGGGACTGTGGAAAAAGAACTGTTGATATTCGTTCTTCCACAACTCACTTTGTATAAATCCTGATCAGTAGTTGGTCGACTGCCGCCACTTATCGCCCAATAACCCAGTTTCCTTTCTAGAGAAAGGGGACAAAAGCTGACGCATGTCTATCCTGACATTTTCCAAGTATACTAGGAAAACAACCTCGTTTGTCCTTTCGACGCGGTTCTGCAATAATGGAAGGGCGAATGAATTATTCTCTCCTGTCTATACAGTGAACTTTTATCTGGCAATTCCTAAATTTCATACCAAAGCATTACGCAGGTAGCTTGTTCTATGATCGAGGCACATTCTTTCGTTATCCTTCCAGAATTAGGTTTCTTATTTGACCCCCTTCTGTTTCTGTGTCTGCCTCCAATTTTGCACTCCTCCACCTATTTACCAATTTAATGTTTACGTCTCCAATTTCACCCCGTCTGATTCCACGTTTCACAAAAATAAGTTCGAATTTCCGTTGCACGGACTAGTATTTGGCCCGTTTAGAGACACCCAAAATTAGCTTCACACTGACTCATTTATCGCCAACTACAACAACAGCATGCAATTCTCGGGACTGAAAATGGGAAATATGAATGCTTGAGATTGTGTCGGAACAAATTTTCTTGGTATCGAAATCACTTTTGCGCTTCCAAAAATCAGTTAGAGAACTATGTTGCACACGAAAAGCGGAAAGACCTAGAATTATTGATCGAGTTTATCGATCCACGTGGGCAAGTTCAAGCCAGTCACTGTGGTGTCTGACAACAACAAACCAGATTGTAAGCTATTCTCCAATTGGTTTGACTGCCCCGTTGACAGACGTTCGGGGAGATCATATTCCGCATTAATTTGTTTCCGAATACGCCTATGCAAATCCGTTCTTCTAGCCGACCGGGACTGTATGTCTGTTTGCCTATCTTCCGGGTCCTCTGTATGTATTCGTGCGACGATGAACGCTGAAGGTATTTCCTCACACGTGACCTGTTGTGGGCCTGGAGACCGACAGAGCGAGAGAGAGAGAGAAAATATATATATATACACGAATTAGTATGCTTTCTGTCAACGATATTTCGTGTACGTGATATGAAGTAGACAAACAGTGTAAACCTGTTCCAGCGAACAATTATTTCGCCGTCTTAAATTGTTTTAGATCAAACACGACAGAATTCAATCGTACCAAAAAAGCGAATAATCTAAACATCAGGCAAACAGCTCCTGCTTAGACACTGACAAAAGAAACAGGAGGAGGATGAATACTGTTTAGTCCGTCATACTTACATGTTATTCGTACCTCCAAGGTTGACTCGAAGCCAATTTGTTTACTTCTCCGGTCTACTGACCACAGCTGTTTCACAGGTTCAATTAGCCTTATTACCCATACACTGGAGGAAAGCTAAACTAGACAGTGCCTTTCTCTGGGAGTCCGAGGACTACAAACGGGACTCATGAGGCGATAGAAAGATTGACGTTGGCGAAATTACTATTGTGAATTTTCTTACAAGGTACTGCCTTCGGCTGTTCTCTGTTTGCATGATTTTCTCATTAACTTTTGGTGATTTCATTTTTTAGTTACGACAAAGTACTCAAACTCGCTGTATTGTTGGCCCACCAGTTAGTTTGGAACCGGTTTATGCAAGGACTTACATTAAATAGTGAATTATTTGTACTTTCGCACTGAATCAAACCATGCGGATTACGATGTCAGGTAAGCTGTAGCTAGTGGGCAATGTTGTTTCTCACGTGTGTGTGTGTGTGTGCAGACGTGCATGCGTGCGTGCGTGCGTGCGTGCGCACGTACGTGCCAAGCACGCAAACTTGCACATTTCAACGAGTTTTATTAGAATGAAAGTTGTTGGGGTGATAAAATAATGACGGGGGTGCATCTGCCTGCATCTGGTTGAAATTGGAACACAGAATAGTTCGCTTGCTCACGAACAAGAAAACGCGAGAATTCTGCAAATTGATGAGAACCAGTGAGTTTCCCATTTAATCGGTTTGCGTCGATTAAATCTGACTTCTGAAAAAACGAAACCCGTACTCGTTGAAGGAAGTTAGCCTAGCTTTATTGGAGCTCATGATTAACAGAAAGGAAAATAAAAAAGTGGTAAAACAATTGCATAGTATTTAGTAGCATGGACGACGGAAAACATCAGAACAAGGGCTAGAAACCAGGACAGTTATATTTATTTATCGTCGCATTGTTCATAGAAATGTGACGAAATCTACCAAGATGAAAGCACACTATGTTTATCGACTACCACCAAGATGATCACTATCATCATATGAATTATCACCATCCTCAACATTATCACTATCCGTATCATAACAGTCGTTTTCATGATCAGCTTCGACATCATCATCATCATCATCATCATCAACATCATCATCAATCGCGTCATCATCGTCATCATCATCATCATCATCATCAATCGCGTCATCATCGTCATCATCATCATCATCATCATCAACATCATCATCATCCTCATCGTCAATCGAGTCATCATCCGGACCGTTAGCTAAATGATCATCCAAACCGTCACTCGACAGGTCGCAAGTTGACCAGCGTTTGTCAAACGAAGCTCATTGGACTCGTCATCTGAATCCACAGTGCCATGATCATTTCCAACATGAGATTCGAATCCAGAAAAATCATAAACTATATCCTATTGGTTACGGCTCGCTTCTCATGGTGGGTTACTGCCAAAGGATACGCCCGATAAAACCTGATGACGTGTGACGAGTTATCTAGGAAATTGGTTTTTGGGTTGGCTTAGTGATATTGCTCTTATATTTTTCATGCAATTGGCGAGACTCGACCAAAGCTGTGCGCTTTATAGATGAAGTACGCGTGTCCACAGGTCACACTGCTGATGATTATGAGTTTACCATCCCCTGTAGTGAATATACTAGACTTATATAGATTCCTTTGACGAACGCAGAAAAACGTGCAAATTCACTAGTCTTTCGGTGCGACTAGGCAAACGCTTGCAATTGACCACGGAGGTCCTATCTCATTGACTAATCGGCATCCTGAGGTCCGAAATATCTGGAAAGTGTGTTCGTTCGAGGGAGCTCGCATGATGAAATTCAGATGAACTACCTGGATAGTTAGTTATTTAGTTGTGAAACTAAATGTGGGAAATCATTCTCAATCTTGTCGACTTGCCCAATGACCGATTGTTGGAAATATTTTGGTCCCTTAAATCCAATCATTAGAACCGGCATCAAGAGAGAAATTAATTTAATTTTAATTCAACTTGTGTTTAAAACTGAAACTATCGCTGACAGCTCTAAGTTGATGGAAATCACTATTGATTTGTGGTAAACTCCTATAATTGGAACCCGATCCCGTGGCTCGGCGGACCCACGCACGCCGACAGTCAGTGGTCTGATATACCAAGGCAAACATTTTGGGCCCAACTAACGCATCAGAGAGAGTAGGATTGACTTTTTCAACACCACAAAGGTAATGTACAACGCTTAGACCAAACACACACACACATACACACGTAAGGCTTAGTTGAAGAGAAACTATTGCACCTTTCAGTTGGCTGCTTATTCGATCCCTGGTTTTGATGAACAGACTGTAGAAATCCATGAATCAGCACATTACAATCCGATACAAACCACGAATGTGTTCAGCGTCCATGACCATTTACAAACAAGAGGGATTAGACGTGTAAATTCCCCGATGATATATTCTGTTGGAAATAGACTATGTCAGAGGAAGCTCCAAAAAGTAGAAACCGTTACGAGGAGGAGACTACGTTTTCGTAGTCAACAGATTGTTCATTCAGACTAAAATGTGAATTTGGTAGTTCGTATTTTGCGCAAATTTGAACTATGCTTCCAGGTGAAGTGTAAAACCGTCGGAAAATTAGGGTCGGAATGTTTTCTTCTTCCGAAAACGTTTTCTTTTGGGCCAATGAACAGTGAATTCAGAACAATAAGTTTTATACGGGATAATTTCCTTTTTGTGCACTATAAATTTTGTGCAAAAACCTGCACTGTCGGACTCGGCTACGTCGGCGGTGGCTAAGCGGATGAGGTCGTGGCGTTTGGACGTGAACGACGGGGGTTGGAATCTTCCCACCGCCGGTCACCTTCCCCACTTGGCAACCCTCTGCTGGCCGCGCCTCTCTTCCTGAGAAATGATATGCATTGTTATTTCATTGATAAAGGAAGTAAAAACAAAAAATAAAACTGGTGGGCTGATATTCCCTTACTTTTATATTGAGGGTTTTCAAACTTGTTGGAGTAGCGCCATGTGTTACAGATTTTGGTCGATTTGTACACTTTATCAGGTAATGATATCAATGAGAACACAAGTTCGCTTAAAACAGCCCTAAATCTATCTCATACGAAATGATTACTCATAAAACAATGATATGCACGTACGTATGACATGCCTAATATTGATAAGAGTTGCACAAAGAAAAATAAAGGGCTAACTCTTCAAATGACCGAAGTAATCAGAAGTAAATCAAATGATGTTAACACGTAATCAGTCGCCACAGTGATTTCACACATTCACAGTGATGGTTTTACGGTCTTCAACTAACGTGTACTGCTGCTAGTTTGTACCTTCGCGTATGCCTGGAACAAATAATTGATTACTATTGGATAGGACAGTAGCTGACAACGAACTGACACCAGCGGGACTCCCAGATAGAATCGGATTTTAATGCCAGACGATCGGCGTAACAAATACGCACAAATAAATATATGGTATCAACTTCCAAACTAGATTTGTGATGACAACCGTATATTTACAAAACATTGACAATTTGATTCAAAGTTTTGCATCAATACTACCTTAGATAGGCACAATCTGAATTCAACTTACCGTAAATTGTACAATGGACAGGTTTGATGGCTCAGCAAAATATAATCCATTTTGTAGCTCATAATCTGACAAGATTAGTAGTGATTGTTGGAAACACTGACATCTCGATGGATCGTACGGTCGTCTAGTAATCTTTCAATTCTCCATCGCATTGAAGCCTATCAAGAAATCATTCTGGGTACCGATATCAAAAGGCATGGCTTAAGATGTTTTGGCGAATAGAACTAGCAGCTTTCTACCCGGATTTGTCATATTGCCCTTCGGTCACCAGTGGCGTTGGTCAGGCAACTATTGCTCCTTATGCTGAACCACATCTGTGGACGTAAACCATGCTTTGATCTATGCTTGTTTTTGTCTGTACCTAGGCTCTCGTCACACCAACGCGACAACTAGGCATCATGTACAGCTGATTCTAGACGGCATTTACCGATTGGTGTTCCATTTTGAAACGTCAATGCGGTCTTCGTCTCTATAGAATGTCCAGGTTCCGAGCGAACACTGGAAACACATCAAAGAAGCGATGCACTGGGTGACAGCAGTCGCGCAGGCTTCCAGATCACGTAAACCTTAGAAGGGGTGGATGTACTCCACCTCAATTACTCTGTTCCTCTGAATGTCGTCTACAATGAGACGCGTAAATCCGTGAATCATCAACTGACCAACAACATGAACAGTGATCATGAGCAAAGATGGATAGAGAAATGCAAGGAAACAGAAAACACTGTGGCTACTGACAACAGTCACAGTCTTGACTGACTGATTAGGAATACTGATTCACGGAAGCCGGGTGACACTGATTCACCATCCGGACCGTCGGGTGGGGAGGCCGTTGGGCAGAACACTTTAGGGGGCAGTTCAGTTGACCCGCCGTCACAGTGTATCTCTCAATTCTGCTCGCAAGTAAACCGGTGGAGATGGACACCAGTCCTCCATCTGAAATGGAGGTTTCCTTAGAGGCATAAATCAGTTAGGTCAGATGAGATGTCTCTTTCTTTCTTCAAGGATGATGGCGAAGTGTCAACTTTAGAGTTATCAAAGCTCTTCGGTTCATTCTAGGAAAGAGAAGAAATTCCGGAGTGCCGGCCTGAACCAGGGATTGTATTGATTCACAGGGAAAGTGATAGGTCCACATGGAGAAATCATTGAGGAATTAGTTTAGTAAGCATTAGGTCCAAACTGCACACTCGCATTATCTTTCACCGATTACCTAGTACTCGCAAAAGGTGTCTACGTGAGAATCAGACCGGTTTCTTTTCCGGTCTGGGTTGCATTGACCAAACCTTTAGTTTGCAACAGATCTCAGAACGTCTACACATGTTCCATAGGTCCACGATTTCTGTCATTCTTGATTTGAAAGCAACGATTGACTCAGTTGACCGTGGAGTTTTCTTGACACTGACTTCCACTGAAGGGTGTGCCAGAAAAAGATCATTTCACTTATCTAATCTCTGTATGTGAACAACTGCAGCCGAGTTTGTACTTAGTGTGGTCATTCGCCCGGGTTCACCACAAGAAGTAGTGTACTCCGAGGATGCCCCCGTTCAGCTTTTCTCTCCATTTTTTCATTGTGATGGTCATAGAATTAGCCCTATCCTCATGTGAGAATAGTGGCAATGATATCTTCCCAGACAGGAACCTGCCTGACTTGAAATATGTAGAAGACGTTGCGCTACTGAATGAAATTTCAAGTAAGTTATGAGTTCATTTCAATGAGTTAAAAATTTCTGTTGGTCGCAGCTCAGGTTGTTGGTTTTCGTGGGTTTCTAATCTCTAACGTCGGCCTTTAGATAGCAAACGTTTCAACGCCAGAAGGAGTAACATTGTCAGTTGGTTGTATTCCTTTGTAATTTATAGGCTACCTCTCCAACGATCTTGACCTCGTAACTAGACATTTGTTCTACTGCTTGGCTTTTGCCGATTTGACCTTTAATTCTAGAGGATTGACGTTAGGCTTGAATGGTCCGACCCCGTCAGCCGTAGGCCGTTGTTTTTATCTCGAGAATGCGAATATTTGGTGATGTAGTTCCACAGTTGCTTCCTTATGAACAGTACTGGTTCATCACTGGAAGTCTGCAGGATTTGATTTGCGGATTTCTTCTCCAGTTGAATGATCGCTTGAACTATAGTGTGAGTATGTTTAGGATGGGTTTTCACCTTCGGATTGTAAAATACTGTTGCAGGATTGTACGTGCGGCTTCGGCAGTACTTCCGGTTACTCGTCAAAGGTCGAGTATACGAAGCAGCAATGGGGTCGATTTCGCTCTACGGTATTGGACCATGACAGTTGAGAGCAAAAGATGTGCGAAGACTTTTGGTGTTTGAATGCTGCTGATATTTTGTTGTTGTTAGGATCTGCCGGTGGAATTTTGTGTGTAGATTAATTATTAGGTGTGAGGCACTCGGTCATAGGGTCCAAGCTTTAGAACAGGCATTGAATTGTAATAGACTGAGGTGGTTGGGACATGTTTTGCGCATGCCACAGAACGGTTACTTGGTTGTAAGCTACCGTCTGAGGCAGGTAATGGTTGAAAGATGGTTGGAGGTGGCTTCATTCAATGAACTGTCTGGCATGGGCCCTGTTAGACTATCGCTTTGGGGTCCACGAGATCCTCCGAAGCGATGGTTACAGACAACAAGTGGTAAGATTCAGTGCAACAGTCAGGGGTGCTCTAGCATTTGAAACCTTTTTTCCGCATAGTTCTTCAAACTGTTATTTTGCCGTCGGTCTACACTATTCTTCGTTATTTTTTCTCTTCGAGGAGAGGTAGCAACCGTAACCAGAGCGCGTTGGTACAAGGATAGTGGTTGTACAAACTAAGCTGAATTTCACAGGTAGACTAAAGTTCACCGGTACTAGGCACGTGATCGTGATTGGTGGACTGTTTCAGGTCTGCCCTGTTAGGTCGTGTCAGCCATGCTGTTGGGATTCGAATTATTAGTGTGACAGTGGTTCAATTGTGATTATTTTAATTGCCTGGCCAGAGTGGTTTTTTTCTATGCGCGAGATAGATACTTAAAAGCGAATGACACAGGTTTTTTCGCCATACGACGGTTATAGATTATGAGTAGAACAAACATACGCTTTTGGACGAACCATACCCCAAAGCGAAATCCGATATCCCAATGTGAATTTCTCCAGTGAATTTAATTTTCCAATTCCAACTGGTGTCCTGGCTGTTGGAAATAGCACGATGCTACTGAGCGACAGCCAGAAGCTCATGAACGTTGATCAGAGGACATAATACAACAGACGAACCTGTACTAGGTAAGACAGAATGAAGACGATTGCTAGTAGATTCAAAAATCTCGGTTACTCTTTTCGATCTTGAATACAAAACATTATATTCTGTGCACAGTACATTGTGATCAATACAGTGTATTGGACTGGATAAGAAGTTACCGATAAAGTGGAGTGACTGACTAATAATCAGAGTCAACCGTTTCCGTAAGCAGCGCTGGCTGATGCATGCTGTTAAGCAAAGCCTTACTGAGCACCAGTAGTATTGTTTACTATTGACCGGAAAATTGGGTTGTGTCAACTTCTTCACCCGATACGACCAGGTTCGTTGTGATTGAATAGGTCATAGAAGATTGCGTCATCGATTCTGATGATCATTTCGGTACGTACTCTGATACTCGTTGCCAATCTACGAGTCATCGCAAATGCGACTGAAATGATAGACAATGTGTCATACCTAAGGATCACCAAGACAGCTTATGTGATTCTGCAAGTTTGACCTGTGCTGTTTTTGGATACGTGTGTCTCGTGACCGATTTCAGAATTTTTTTGATTTTGTGAGGCAGATGGTCATCCCTAAATGACATGACAATAAAAACTTGCTTCTTTTCTACGGTGATCAATTTTTCATATGGCTTCCTCGGTCTCCGATGGTGTTCATCGAAATATTTGGATTAACAACATTCGTTTTATGAACTCGGTGCAGATTTTCTGCACTCTTTAGAACAAAGTTCGAAATAATCTCCGCTTCTATGTTACCGGTGCAAAAACTGGAGATTTGTAAGCAATGTCCACCTCGAGTGGATTTACACTGAATGTTGCGTAGCCACTTTTCACCGGCACGTCTGGCTAGCAAAATGTTTTAAAAAGGTGAACGGTTATCCTTTCTGTCTTCGTGAGAACCAAAAAAGATTGGAATGAATAGAATTTTTAGAGCGTTGATAAAAGGGTCAAAATGTCCCGTCAGCGGAGGAAATTATAATGTCGTCAAAGTAACGTCTGTGAAGGCAGAATTTCAAAATACCATCAAGAACATTTTGCTCCATCTTGCCTCGTCAACCAAGGCTGGATCCGAAGAACTTTCCAGTGTCACAGCACCAATTTGTCTGGAAGTTTTTCTCTCAAATGTTTTCGGTGCATAAAAGAATGAGGTCTTTGATGTACTCAGCGGGAATGGTTGAACTTGTGCTAATTTCGGCAGGTGCACATGTTCTAGTGTAAATAGATTTGTAGGGCTTAGATAGCATCGATACGGGACTTAGAGGATTCGTTCCCTTTCATCTTAGCACTCTGTTTGCCTGATGCTCAAGGAGACCATTTCTTGGCATTCCTGTTTGCCATCGGCGAACCAGAAAGGGCAGTTTTTCTTAACTGCTTGCTATTAGCGCCCCAGGCTTTGGTCAATCTAGATTGGGTTAGATAGGCACCTAAAAGAGTAAATTACCACTGAGATGGTCAGCTTTGGCAACATGTGCTGTGAATATTTCGAATCATTGGAGAGTATTAAACTACATAAGATACATATGGGTTGAGTGGACAAACATCTACTAGTCAAATAGTATATAGTTTCACTTTAAACTAACAAGCCGAGTAACAACTTCCTCGGGAAACATTGTTTCAGGGGTCACATTTTCGTCCTTCTGCCGCTTTTGTCCCTAAGAAACGCTCAGAAGATCCTTTCTCCCTAGGGGTGTTTTAGCGTTGCATGGTTATTCTTCCCTAGTCTTTGGATAGCATATTTTTCGTGTTCGTGGGTACAGATACTGGATCAGATGTTTTCGTATTCAACATGTATAAAATCACTCGGGTTTCTTTGTTTCTCCCGTCCACGTTTGCTTCTCCTATAACTTGCACTTGACGGTTCACTCTGGGTCTTGCAATGTACAACGTCTACTGTGCTTTTCTGCCTTTTGCAAGAATTAAAAATGGTTTGTATACCTGGCTGAATGTTCGCGTCATCTTCTCTCCGCAAACAGTTTCATTTACAAGACAGAATATACGACATGTGTAGCGTCCTCATGGAGTCATGCGTTCGATCACAGATATACCTGCTGAAATGGGGCTTATGATAATCCCATGGTGACATAGTTTCTTTGATGATACACATTTTTGTTAAACAAATCGGGCACGCGAGTAGTTAGTTCTTTTATGCCCCTTCAGCGGAATAGTTATTTTTAGCTGATTAGCTTTTGTGTAATCACACGTGAAATGAGTGATCTCCAGTTGTGGCACGTTAATGATCCGCCATACTTCAGCCACAGACGGCATTCAATCGTTTTCAGTTTGACAATTTTGGTAAACTGATGCGCTGAATTCGCGGTTCTTGATTTTGCACAAGGTAACAGTGTCCAACTATTCACAACATTTCATGAACCTCGGTAACTTTTGAAACTTTCTTCTCTATATTTTGTCTTTTTTTCTTGGATTTTGCGTCAAATTCGTTTTGCCAGAGACTTATTTAGACCTTCTTCTGATTTAGCCATTTTTTCTCATAACGACAACCCCAGCTACGTTTGTGGGTTTGCTTAGTATTATTTTCTGTAACAGTTACCCTCGATTAATTGATTCCTTCTTACTGTGAGACATACTAACAACTATTATGGCAACACTTCAGTGGATTGGCTTTAAACCGTTTAAGTTTATATAATGACTTCGATACCAGATTGGTGTCAGTGAACGGACGATTTGTTTTGATCGGAATTCTTGTCGTCAATTCTTATCAAATTCTAGTCTTTGGGCCTGGCGCTTATACCACAAACGTTTCGTCATCATCTTTTGCCCGTGCGCAGTTGGCGGTGATCTTTAGTACATCCGGGGAGTGTTTCTGTGGAAATGTGTGCAAATACGAATATCTGCAGGGTATGGAAAGAGGAAACATCGTGAAATGATGTTCAGTAAGTGAGAAGGTTGTCGTGGAACAACTACGAAACTATAGCACAAGGTCATCGACTACGAACCTTTATTTGTAGTTTTATCATTACTGTGGACCTTCGACTTCATCGAAGACCCTGAGGCCGAATAAAGACTTTCGCTTTTCACTTGAATTCTCCCACCTTAAACGATGCCCTCTGATAGCTGAGTTTCGATTTCGCAAAGTGTAGTCTGTAGATCCACACGTTGTCAGTGTTGATTCTGGACGATAGGCTCACTAAACTTTGGTTCTTATTGGTGAATGTGTCTGTTTTCGCGCTTTTCAAATCGACCTCAAAGGTCTTCCGTTTACTGCGTTCCGCATGCTAACATGATGAACCCCTTGATTTTTCCATTCGAAGTATGTCATTATTAACTGGTTGAGCTCCAAAGTTTTACTAGTATTGACAATTCGGATTCATTACTACGGGTTGTATGATTTAAGTTTGCTAATGTCACTCAGGGGTGTCTAAATTGATTACCTTGTTTGTTCCTAGTCCAATTGTACACGTGATCTGGTTCAATATTTCAGCTGATCAGATTGCTTGGAGAGCAACAAGCTTCAGAAAATCCCCCATAGGTGTCCTGTTGTTGGTTGATCCTAAATTCCAACGTCTCTCAGATTGAACTCGTTTCTTATTCGATTCTCATGGATGGATGAGAGAGAATGAGTCGTGCATTCTTGTAGCCAGTTTATGTCTATGCATTTGAACGGTCATGCTTCTCCCGGTTTGACTGAAATAGCATTTGTTCCAATTCCTGCACAGGTCTTCGTATGTGAAACTTCTTCTTTCTCTGGTTTTTGCATATTCTCTCTAATCTTCTCAAGATTTTCAATAGTATGTGAGTAACTGTGATGTCTTGAAGTTAAGTCAGTGTGGCAGTTATTTCAGGCACATACTCGTTTAGTAGCCCACTTCAGCCTGTTTTTCTATCCATTCCATAAGCACATTTTCTTGCAAATCTTCTACGATCACTCACTTGCTGAAATATCTCAATGCAACAGTTTTATTCTTAAGTCCTAACATTCATTGCCTTCGAACGGGGGCCGGATGTATGGGATTTTGTGAAGATCAAGTCCAACACAACGTGGCAAACAAGCTCAATGTGTTCTGTGGGATTTTTCAAACGTTTAAAGATCAAGTCCATCGTCTCGTGGATTTTATTGTTTGATCCGTACGTCTTCTGGCTGGGTGTTAATGTATCCGGTGTGCTATAGGACTTTATTCACACTAGTTCTTTCAGAAATGCCAGTTTTTCTATCCTTCGACGATTCCGCTTTGGAAATGTTGTGTCCACAATAGGTGACCGTTTTGTAATCTCGAAGATAATACCCACTTTTTGATGCAGAGATTTGGCAGAACTTATGGTAGTTCATTGTGTTACTGGGCTATCATTGTGGCTTTATAGAGAAACACGGATATGGACTAGTTTTTGGTGTGACGTTGACTTGTTCTCACATGTCACCTTCTAATTTGCCATCGCATTCCTAACAGTTCGCAAGTGATGTGTATTTGTTGTAGTTTTGTTTGGGTAGGATTTTACCAAATGTCCCTTGGTTACATTTTTTCGAGATCAAACAGACCCATTTGAGAAGCACAGTGTCGACAAACAAACTTACCGCTTCTGTTTTTTCTGCAGTTCCGTGTTTTCGCGTATCCAAGGTCCGTTTCGGGGGTTCGGTGCGGAGTGATTTGGTCCCCGTATCAGCCGATTCGCGTGTTCCCATAGTGACTTTGCCAAATTGTACCTCGGAATTTCGAGCAGAAAGAATGTGGGTCTGAGAGGACTGTCTTCCATGTGTGCCTTCGACATTCCAACTGATTTTGTAGCGTCTTCTGCCTAAGCACTGATTTTTCTGTTTACTCCATCCGATCTGAGCTTTGTTCATCGTAAAATAGATGGTGGATTGTGACACAGTGTAGTGGTCGCTTTATCTTCGCAATTTCGCTTGCACCTTCCACAATAATTAGTATCATTTCTTCTTCAGCTAGTAGGATAGTAATTCTCCTATCCTTCTTGTGATTCCTTATTGTTCTGTTTTCGGCGTTCGACGAAGTTTTGAATGGTCTTGTGCGAAGCAGGTCAGGAACTACTATTTGCCTTCAGTCGGTTACAGTGTCCTCCGCAAAACTGGGCCATTTGAGTATGTGTTCCAGTTCTGTAAGATATTTCTCCTTCATGGTGATCCTCAGTTGGACGTTCAAACCGATTCTGAGTGCGACAAGCTTGTCAGTGAAATTGACCGAGATTAGCGTAGTTCCGATTTTAAGACCACCAACCTTGAACTCGCGTGTTCTGGGGACCATCTCACAACACCGTCTATTTCATTTTGTTAATGATGACCTCTTTTCTTATTTGATAGTGGATAAACAATCGGTCAGTGATGATTCCAATTTTTTGACTCTTTCCGTCTGGATTGTTTGCTCTCGTAGATATTTAACCTGTGTCATTGCGATTCCATACATATCCAGCCGTTGTGAGCCTTCGTAACTCGCACGCGAACTGGTCTACTTTGACATTATTCACAACGGCGGATTGGTGATCAGTGGCCTGGGGTTTAAATGTTGCGAGTAACATATTTTTTCCCACGTTTTTGTGGAGATAGAATAACCTTCAACCCATGGACATACACCGTTGGAGAAACATCGCTGAGCGGTAAGCAGATCTGAGTCTTCCATGGCCAAATCCATTTGTAATGATTTCGAATAATTTCTTTGCCCGTAGTAAACTCATATTGTCGGTTTTTATTTGATTCCAGCTGCTAAGCTTGGCGTACATATCTCAGACGTCTGATCATCAATCAAAGTCTTAATGACTAGAACGAGGGTCAGTTGGTTGCTGACTTTGATGATGATGATGATGATGATGATGATGATGATGATGATGATGATGATGATGATGATGATGATGATGATGAAACGAGGATGAGAATGAGAATGAAGGTGATGATGGAGCTTAGTTAATTGAAATCGACTAGGTGAATATTGATAATGAACAATGAGCTGGTTACTAGAAACGGTGGAACGACTTCTCAATCTTTAAATCGTACTGCTTTTTAAAAAGTCAACTTTCTCATTGAATTTGAACTGCATTTGGATCTTACTCAAACAGTAACGATAAATGAAATAATTCACCATGTGATATAATCTCTCAACTTACTATGAAGAAACCATGGAAGCACTGTACAGCTGTTTCATCCTTGTCAGGAGTCATGAACAGTGCATATCCAGCGCGCCAGAACTGGGACACGAACCCGAACAAGGACGAACGATTCTGAGTCGAACGCCTTAGCCATTAAGCTTTTGGGTAGACTCTGAACGGTTTGTTGAACTTCACCACACGATGTTGCACCTATCCGTCACTGATTTGCACGGTTACTGTCCGTTAGCTCATAGCGATCAACCCCTACTGGATAGATGACTTCCCTGCAGGTAGCCTAAGTACGACGAAGGCTTTGAATATGACCTACGGTAAATTTGATCAGCGCAAATCGCACCGAGTGGGCAAAGAACTTAACGATCAAATCGATTTTAAGAAAACATCTCCGGTCAACATATATATATATATATATATATATATATATATGCATATATTACATCGGCTTGAAAAAAGTATGGTGCCGACGTAACAACATATAAGCAGACTTTAAGAGAAAATGGATAAAACAGGGAGAATAACAAACAATGACAAACAAGTTGTTGTTTTGTTTTCAATGTAAACATTTTATAATTTTTTATTGTTTCCGGTATTTTTAAGGGTGACTTGTTCCACTGACAGACCATTTAGCAACCGCACCAGTGGCTTGAGTTTTGTAATGGTGAGTAACCAATCCATATACGGATGTACAAAAATCATGAGGACTAAGGCAGAGGAGAAAATAAACAAACATTTCCGCTGATTCATGTGCAGGACGTTTTTGAAGTGTTTAACCTTTCTCACGTATTGTAATAAGTAATACCTGGAAGACAAGCAGCTAACCTGCGCTGTTCAAGTGGAGTAAGCGTTTGTCATTCCAGAATGTTCGAAGGTTCGAATCCCAGATCTGCAAATGACAAATCGCTGTCGGCGGATTGGTCGCCACACTTGACCTGTTCGGAATTTTAGGTGAGTCTAAGCAATCCCGATTTTCAAGGCCACCATTGCTTGTCTCCCATGCCGTACAGCTTACCCTAACGAGTATGTGGCGGGATCATTCTTTAAGCACTCCAAGACCACTCCCGACCAAGTGAATCATGGGGCATTCATTCGCCGACTAACGATGTTGAATGACCAGACAATCGTTTTCTTATTCAACACAAGGCTGATCACGTGAAATAAAGGTGTGGCCAGGAAGGTTGGATGCAGTCATGTCTAAAAAATGTTTGTATCACATGCCCTCAGCTTCAGTCACATGCTTACCCGATTGTTCGTGTTTTGGGATTCATTAGGAGTGGAATATTTTGTCAGAAGTGGAATTTTATCAACTCTATTTTAAACCCATAATTATCTTAAAAGGGCATTGAACACATTCAACCAGTAGCCGTTGCATTCCTGTTTTCGAATACAACCATGGAAACTATTATTTAAGTATATTCCATCCAGTATAGTAGACTCATTTTTGATCCGTGGAAGAATTTTAATGTCCCCACTCTTGGAGTTTCACGTTTCTCGTGTAAACTTGGATTCCGACGGGGGGGAAATGCCACTCAGCTTGCGCTCGTCCAGCTAGTCGGGGATTACAACTAAGTTGTAATCACTTAGCTATAAACGTTGTTGAAAAAACCCCATTCAAGACAGTAAGAGTTTTACGACCCATTAGACTCTGTCGATCCAGTTGTGGAATTCCATCTACGTGCGAAGTCATTTGCCACTTGAGTAACCAAATTCTTCCCTTCTTGTTGTCGTCTTGTGTAGTGACTTATGTGTTACTTTAAACGGGATCTGATTTATTGCCCAAGACTGCCACGGAATGTGTGCGAAAACACAAACGAAAGATGAAAAAGCCGAATTGTCGTCACCGTTTAGAACAAGAATTTAACGGTGTGAAAATTTCCTGGGAAGTAATGAAAAATAGGCTGAACACGCCGTCTCTATCGACCAATCAGGCAGCTTCGTTGGTGCACTGAAATAAAATCACTCTTAACACACATCCTACAGAGAGGCGATCCGACTTGGTAGCTGCACCAACTACATTGACCAAACCGATGTGGATACTGTCAGTATTGTTCCAACTATGGCAACAGTGTTTTGGGTTATTTTGCACAAGTTCTGTCCAAGATAGACCCAAGTCTTTTTTTGTTCATTAAGGAGGAAAACTTACGAAGTTTGACAGTGTTTTTAGTTGGGTTTCATTCCGAACATTCGTTCTGCGCGATTTCAAATTGTGCTACAAAACAGTGCATGGTCACAAGCATTATTTGTATTTGAGTGTGTGTGGATTCGAGTTGGGGAATTCGCATAATCCATCCGAGATGGAGGTTGAACACACAGAATGTGAAATTCCTCCCTGTTCGGTAACCAAACTGATGAAAATGATAAACTGCCTGAAATTTTTAATTGATAGTTTTTTCAACTGGGAATCAGTTGACTCTGGTGTGCAATTGACAAGATCAGATTAGGAAGGTAGAGTGTGCATATAGCATCAGTGCAAAATGGCAGATGAAATCTCTCATGTTTCAAGAGATTAACTGAACAGGAGATGGACTTTTGCAGCCTGTAAGAGACTGCTAAATAGAAAAGTTGAGCGGCCGTAGAACGATTCGAAATCGTGCCCTTCGGATTGAGATGCTACGGCGTTCACGGCCTGATCAAAGCCGGGAGTGGGAAACAGCGTCAATTTTATCAGATAAGTGCAAAAATACCTTGGAATCTTAAAGTTGCCTCAACCTGGTCTGCTCACACGGTTGATGATTACACTATCCATCTCATGGCTGGAGGATGTTTTCCCAATATGTTCTTTGTTAACAAGCAAATATCATGTTCATTTAGCCCTTTATTCGTGGTGGAACAAGGAATGTGGCACTAATGACTTTGGAGACTTCGTTATTCATACCACAAGACAAGATGTGAACGCTGAGGGTGCTTATATATATATATATATATATATATATATATATATATATATATATATATATATATATATATATATATGATAACCAGTCCTAGTTTGGATCGAAACGTCACGATAAACGTATTAACTCATTGTACGCCTTCTCGTCTCTCTCTCTCTCTATATATATATATATATTCATATATATGGACGAGAAGAAGCAGTAGAATGACATCCCATCACATTTTCTCTGTATTGGAAGGGAGTGTAAACAAGAGATCAAACAATATGAAAACAATACCTGTCATGCAGGACTGACTTCAAAAGTAGAAAGTCACGTTTACAAGTGAAGTTTTACAAAGTTGCTTTTTATGACGAAAACTATTCGGTTCGAATTTTATCCTCTGGTAAAACTTAGAGTAACCGAAATATACTGTGACCCCCTTAGGGTTGATGGTAATGCAGACTTCTATCTTTTGTTAATCTCCACCGTATACTGGCAACGTGAGTGTTTGGGTTCTTTTATTGTTGTGCATAGTCTCAGTGGAAGTCATGTGGTAGACCAAGCTGCATCCTGGTGTGTATAGGAGCCAGAGGGATCAGTGAATCAAGTGCCGCGAGGCAAAGAAGCAAGTCACTTTGATCGGTAAATGATCCGTCATGCGGATCCATAGGTTTCTGTACTAACCATGTTAATTTGGCTGGTGAGGAGACGGTTGGAGTGGAGATGTCAAGCTCAGCAATTACAAGGTTTTGAAAACCAATACTACCCGGGGCCCAAAAAACAGCTTTTGTTCAAAGATATTAGGCGTACTAATTGCATTGTTAATATTTTTACTTCGCTTCCTTCAAAGCAGCTGATTTACTGAACTAAAAATGTTCGGGAACTAAAGTTTATTATTTGGTAGTAAAACATCCGACCACATTGCCTTTACACAAGTCACCGATTCTGCAGAGGCCAGGCGAAGAAAACGACAGCAGGCGATTCAGACATATTGGAACCCAAGGCGAAACAGACAATACAAATAAGCAATTGTAATTGTTTTGCTGAGAACTTCATTAAAATTTTTATTTGTTCTTGTTGATGTCAGCTTGTAAGTGGAAACGTGGCACAAAGTGAAATTTTCTGTTTCATATGTCCCTTCTCTAGTTCTTTTATTCGTGCTCGTTAGCTCGCTCTGCAAAAGTCTTAAGTTAGATTTGGTCTATTGAATCAGACAATAACACAAAATAATTATTGTACTTATCTAGTTAATTAGAAATCCAGAGATTTGAATTCTGATATTCATGGTGCCTGGGCCCTTCAAACGGTACTATTGTGTGACAGACATCAAATCACCAATAAAAGAGACTATTATTTTGTTTTCTGAATATTGGTCTTCGAACTCAGGCAGCTTCGTTTCCCGAAAACCGGACCGTGTTTCTGATGGTCATCCTAATTTTTTTTGTATAAACAGAAGCTATTTTGATGTTTAATGTTGATTCCCTATTCTCAACCCGCTTTCATTCAATCTTGATTTGTCTTTGCTGATTGACCTGAAAGCGCAGAGCCAGTGACATGTTCATAGTTTGAAATTTCTATTCAGACAAACCCATTTCATGCGTGACTTTGCACTTACTCGCACTTTAGAATGCATTACAGCTACTACTTTTCCCCCACAATGACTGAATGGTACCGTGGTATCAGAATAGATGAGATCCATTATATTCTGTCATCCTATCAAGTGGATACACAATGATGATGAACCACGTGAACAATTAGCGTCACTCATCCCAGAATCAGGTGGATATTTGCATCCCTATCAGGAAGATCGATACTGGTTACAATGGCTTTGCATGTTTAAGACATGAGCGAGTCGGAAAATGGAATTATTAGACCCAGATAGCTTTGAGCTATTGTAATATTAGGGCGATTGGAAACCACAGCAAACGAAAAGAAAGCTCCGATTCCGGCATTCTACAGTACAATTTGTTGGCAGTGCGAATAGGTTTGTTTTTGGTAATACGTAGGCACATACACTAGTCTGGTTGTAAATTCCTAGTTGTAAATTGACCGAACGATGTGTTTCAAATTACGAATTTCAAAAGAAATAGGAGATGGATATTTTAGGCGGTGATATTCTAAAAACCGGTATGAAATAACAAAATTTTGTTGCCAAAGTCAACAGGAGTCAGTTGCTTTTTTGACCAACAAACGTGTCGCATAACGCACATAACGCAAAATACGGGTGGAAGGATATTCTCCGTTTTTTCTCCTTTATTCTTCGTTCCTTTAGTGAGCTTCTCGAACCTGGGGTCTGCGTATTTTGTAACGAAGATTTAGTTCATATTTTTTATTCATTATGTGTCAGACTTAGCATTCACACTGTCAGTGCAAAAGGAATATTTTATTTACCTTTTCTAACGAAGTGTCCGGTCATGTTAAAGGGCTAGTTCCAAAAGACAGCTGAATATTCGGTTAAGAATTCAAAGGTTCATTCGCAAATAAATGTCCCGTTATTATCGCTATGGTTTGTTGTCCCGAAACGCAGTCACCGGTACAATGGACATCTGTAAAATAAAAGACAAAAAACATTTCCCCCAAGGCTGTCATAAATTAGGGGGGAGGGATCTTTTTGGTACATCCATTGGCAAGTTCGCCAGTTTGGTTCCAGGTCATCGGGGAATGAGCGTGATACAATTTCGTGGGAGATATGATGAACATCATATCCTTGTTTTTCCTGTCGGGTCCTTCGCCATTGACTTTTCCTACATTATACATCCACCCGTCAGTAGGTGCGTTGAAGTTTGGATTTTTGCGCGAAATCGAGATCTTTCTTTTCGTTTTTAACGGATGCATTGAATTGATCATTGCCAGAATCATTCCAGAATTTTCAACGCTACTTTTTAGAATGAAATGAGGATTATTTAGCTTAACAATGGGTTGAAGACAAGCTCTTTCGAAGCTGTTTTCAACGACAGCACGAGTGCAGCTGTCACCCTGTTTTAATGCGATAGGTTTACTGTCACTAAAATGTGTTTCTGATAACATTTTCTCACAATACCAAAATTTTCTCTCGTTTACAAACTGATCCTTGTTCTGCTTGCCAAATCAATTAAAAGATTTTCAACTGTCTCATCTTTGGTGATTCGGTTTGTAACAACATCCAACTTATTAGCACACAATGCACGCCCAATCTGTTGGTTGCATTGAAGCTGACGAGTGGTTTACCTTCTATGCTGATTTATCTCTCTCCCCAGGCATGCGTTGGGGAAAGTAATGCACGGCGATGTTCATCATTTACAGAAACATATTTAAGCAAATTTTTGTTCCAAAGTGGTTGGTTTTAATCTGAACTGAGTAATATATATATATACCTTGAAAACCGGAAGTCATATGAACTGTACCCTAATGGCTGTCATGGCTGGTCGTGCGAACGCGGCTGCCGCAATTGTTGACGACTCCCATATTTGTCCCGGGTAGTTCGCATTTCTTATAATGCCTTTTCAGATTCAGCAAACGACTTTCGCGTTTTTCGGCAGGGGACGTTTGCATATTTTTTTGTGAATATCATGGTGTCGTCTCGGAAAATTGGCTTTGAGAATCTCCTGTTTCACTTTCCTCTTCCTTCCCGTATTATCGCGTCAGATATTTTGTTGTGTTCGCAATCGTCGTAGAAATCCACCTGAGGGCAATTAAGAAAATAATTTAAATAAGTAATTTCGGATTTCGGATTTCCAAATATCCGGTGTCTGACATATGTCATGGTCCGTGCAGTTGGTAAGCGGTACGAGGTGGTTGGATGTTGTCCCAACACAATCGTTCATTCCACCTTACTCGTGAGCATTATCACGTGTACAGCAGTAAGCTGACAGTTGAATAGAAGTCACACAACGAGTTTAATAAAAATGTTCGATAGCCCTAGGGAAATTTGTAGATGGACTCATGATAAGTTCAATCGGTTGGTGACATTACGGGATATAAATAGTTTTCGTCGTAAGTTCAGATTGTTAGACGGATGCAAAAATCGTAGTCCGTTTGGAGGATTTATTAAACGAACAAGGTACGTTGCGACTGTTGAAACGCAATGGCATAGTGCGATGCACCTTTCATATCCTAGGCTTTCCGTTACTCAGTGGACAGATACAGTGAGGTTAGTTTAGCGAACAGGAGGGGCTAGCTAAATTGTGGTGGGTACATCGTCTGTCACATGATGCTAGTGGATGACAGCGGGCTAGGCCGCTCATTTCTTTCATCTACTACTGTCCAACGAGAGCGGAGTAAGGTACTCCCGTGCGATGTAGACCATGAAGGACATGTTGACCTTGCCGATTAAAGTTCAATTCACAGTTGCTATCCCGGTGTGGCGCGGCTGAGCCCATTCAAATCAGCTTATCTACCGGCGAAAATAGATTTTTGTCGCTTTCACGTCCTAACGGATATGTGTCGTCGGTGTGATAGCGTGCCCGTGCCCTCTCAAGCAGACAGTCGATGCACAGTTTTATTTTTGTGTCTACCAAAGACAGTTTGTGTAAGTTCAAAGCCGTCATTGCCACACGTTGCCGGTGGCAATGATTTACCTTAATCACGATTGGTTTCCTTACGCGGATATGTGGACGAACTACAAAACAAAGTGGCTGACTAACTTCGGCATATTTACCACAAACAAGGCGGAAGTAGAAAATCGGCGCTTCAAGATGGGTCTCTAAATGAAATCCTCTATGTTAAATGTCTTCTCAAGTATGCTTTATCAGCAAGAGGAACTAGGTGAGGTAAGACTTAGAAGTGCAGCAGAGGAATTCATCCGTATATATGTACCTACTAGCGGCATGGAAATGTACACTGGGTGTATCCGTCGGATAAATAATTTCGTGAGGTGTGCTGTTGAGAAACACCTAACAGTGTGCGTTGATTAGTATATTTGCAAAAGAACGGATCGCATTGGGAGGTAGGATGTTCTCGGTCACGTGTAGTGATAGGCTTCAAACCCTAGTACACTTGCCCATTTCGAAAACAGTGTTTGCTCCCATGCAGTCACATTTTAAGGGTATGCACATTCATTGGGCACAATGTCTGTCGCCTGCCCGTAGGGCGTTGGGGTTATGACGGCGAGCATGTCGTTGAGCGCAAGCCGTCTACCTAACCAACGACACCCGTTAGGGAGGAACATGTTGCCTACACTTCACAGGATAGAAGGTCTTTGGCTGCGGACGCAAGCCAGGACATTTTGGTCCCCTCAATTAGCTTGGAACACCCCATGTTCCACCGTATGTATTATGCACACGACAGCAAATCGAATACGTGAATAGACACGGATAACGATACCGAAGTTATCCAGTTCTTAGGAGAACAGGGTAAAAGGGTTAAGCGTAGGACGACTACCTACCTGGTTGAACTAACCCGATGCACATCTATGAACACCACGATCCCCGCGTCTTTAAAATGGAAGGTATCCATAAATCCTCGATGACGTCGATGATCGGTTGCAATTGGTTCATTTCAGTAAGCACGCTACCTTGACAGCCGTCACACTCCAAATACCAAAAAAAAGAAACGACGATTAGCTCTCCTCAGGATTCACCAATTCAACGGAACAAATTCAGATGTGTGCCTAATGGAATATTCAAACGCAGATTTGGACGAGACAATGGAGTAGATCTAATGCGGTTTTTGTGAAAGGTGAACACACTTCCAGTGTAGCAACTAAATGTGCGAGGACGTCTGGGTTTGTGTTCTCTGCCTCACGGCAAACGGCAAGTGCGTGCCATAAATGCCACGTTACACTGATAACTGCATTGCAATTTGACAACAAATTATTATTCGCTTTATGGTTTTAGATGCAGCCGAAAGACCGGAGAAGAACGAAGATTAAGATAAGGCGCACGGGGACCTATGACGGACGGCGCGTGAAACGAGCCACGCAACGGACAATGGGCAAAAACAAAAAATTGAAAATGCCCCCCTTGTTGGACCACCACTATCTGATTACATGACCGATATCCACTAGACTGATTTTATTTTACTGTTGTTCCATTTGGGGTTAGGCTGTTGGTGAGTCTATTTACGCGTGCCTAACGACGAGTCGGAGCTCAGTGAAATAGGCTGTACAAAGGTCTAAGCGTGGACGTTAACTATTCCTTAGTTTGCTTAGTTACGCGACCGTAAGAGAGCAATGTCAAGTTGCCCTAGCAATTATGACTGTCCCACGTTCGAGAAGTAAACTGTTATCAGCTCCTTGCAAAGTAACCTGCATTCACCTTACTTCACAGCGTCATTTAGTTATTAGCTTTTCAGAAAACGGTTTGAAAGGGAGATATGTGCCGGATTTAGTGCTACTAGGGAGGGCGTATCGAGTGAGTCCGTGCACACTTATTTCACCTTTTCAGTGCTGATTAATCAGCTTTTTCCTACTCACTGGGTACATGTCCGTTCATTGTTGGATAGCCATTAACTCGTTGTTACATAGGCATCCGTTTAACAATGCACATGTGTGCACATATGTACATCTTAGTTTGCATGTAGATGCCCATATAATTCTACGTAAATAAATACGCAGACAAACATACTAAAATACACGTATAAATGTCATCTCGACTGGTAATGAGATGTTTGCGATCTAAACGGCGAGCTCAGCGATCGCAACCCCATGAAAACCAACAACCTGCGCTACGACCAAAACAAATTCTCACAATCACCGAGATTGTGCCATTTGTTAAGTTCATATAAATGCGTTGATATATATATATATATATATATATATATATACATATTGTTATTTTTTCACAAACACAAAAATGTATATCAACTTGAAAATAACCACGATGTCGATGCAATAACATAGAAATGGGACTAAACAGAAAGTCAATAAGAAGGGCGGTAATAATAATAATAATAGTAATAATAATAATAGTAATTAACAACAACAAACCAGTCGTTTCTGTGTATTTTCACCTCACACCCTGTGATTTTTCGCCTAACCAAGGCAGGGGGTACTAGTTCTACAAACAGGCGATACAGCATTCGTGACACTGACTTCGGTTCTGATCCATATCTCTCAACGTCTCCAACCCGCAACAATCCTCATCTCGTGGGCCCCAACCAGGAAGGCGGGAAGCACTAACCGAGGCCAAAACCGAAGCTAACTCCTTCATAACCCCCTGTCAAGTCGTAGAATGAAATCCGCGTCGCTTCTGTCAGCCTTGTCTATCACTTGCAAACAGAACATGAGAAGTGTTCAGTAAGTGTCCAGGCCACCAAAGGCGACGCAGAGTGATTGTCTCAGTTAGGGGACGACTGGCTACACCCAACACACGACGGCACACTTGGTCATTGCTCACCCGATACTATCATCAACCAAGAGGAATGCCTCGGAGAAATTGGTGGTCGAACACGGAAAGTCGTCGGACATCCTTAACACGGATAAGCCAGGTCTCGTAACTGTAAAACAGAGCACTACGAAGTGGTATTTTACACCCTTCTCTTGAGAGAAAGCCGGATTTCATTGCATCGCCTCAGGTGTCGGACGTTCGCCTAAGCTGCTCTGGCTTTCGCATTTCGTGACAAGACCTTTTCCCCAACACCTTCTCTACGTATGACCCGAGATACTTGAAGCTAGTGGCTACTTTTAATTGATCACCACAAGTGGTACGTACAGGCACAGGATCATGTTAGTCTTGAATTGCCTAGTATTTTGAAGGTGCAAAGTACAATCCCTACTCACCTACTTCAATCGCCAACCGGCCTAACACACGACGAACTGTCTGTGCATTGCCACTCAGAAAGGCGACATCATCGGCATACTTCAAGTCCAAATTTGTTCCCTGGGAGGAGTTGAACTCCACCGTCAAAAAGACCAGATAAAGTGTTCTGTAGGACATCCTCTATGACAATTTTGAAAAGAAATGGGATATAAGGCAGCCCTACCCTACTCCACTGGGAAGGACGAAGGATGACGGAAGGTGGCCATATGTCCATACCCGACCTGACGTATGACTGTACAACTCTTTGAGGACCGGCAGTTACTTCTCAGGTACTTCATTTCTCAGTAAACTGTACCGTAGTGTACCCCTACCAGCAGATCAAAAAGCAGCAAAAAATGTGTAGAAACATGATGACTGTTCGCCTTTTGAAATTTAAACGGTGCTCTAACAAAGATCGAAGAATGAAGATTTGATCGATGCATTTACGACCAGCGTGAAACTTAGTCCTGTTCCTCAAGAGTTTGCTGTTTGTGCATATTGCACAACTTGCAAAGAGTGATGGACTAAAGCAGCTTTGACACTACCAGTATTAGGCTAATAACCCTATGGTTATCCCATTCACTATGGAAGCACTTTCTGAAGGTGAGGATGGCAGTCCACCCCCTCTCCGGGAATTCCACGGAGTACCAGGTCTTCGAGCACAAAACCTGAAGTCCTCTGACCATTTCCATCCTTCCATCACTAAACGGAGCCGGGAAAAGGCCGTGGGAGCACGGCGCTTTATAAATTCCTAAGGCTTGGATTTCCTTGAGTCGTTTTTCCTCAGTTGGTAGATCTGTTGTAACAGGCCACCGGACGACTGCCGGAGTAGCTGCAGGAGGGGCCGACGTAAAGGGTGAACTAAAGTGTGTTTGAAAGTTCCCCGCCCACCATAAAGGACTTCGCAGCTGGTTGTAGATAGGCGAATCCTTGACCTTACAGATCATTTCGCTCACATCCAATGCTTTCTTACCGGTAGCTCAGATGAGTTGAAACAGTTTGTGGGAATTTCCCATGGTTGCAACACGTTCCATCTCCGAAGCTCGTTGAGACCACCAAATGTCATCACCCCATGGCAAGCGTACGAGCCGTGCTTCAATACACTCGCTACCAGTTGAGATGAACAGGTGTGTATCAAGAAGGCAGCGAGTTTGGGCAGAAATCCATGGTCTGGCAAAAGCGACGTTTACTAGGCCAGCAGAATGCAAAGCATTCTTGATAGGATACCAATGGTTGACGTTTTGAGGTCGGGAAATCCTAGCTTTTCAGTCTATGCTGTTCGAAAGATCGATGGGGGAGTCGGAACAGATAACTTGTAGCAGTCTAACCGACGATGCATCATGTGTTTTAAGCGCCCAAAAAGCATATGGACAGCTTAGTGCATGCTAACACGTCGTCGGAATCGAGGGGTGCTCCAGTACGACCGACAGTCTTGTAGACAGCCCCACCATTTTGGAGCTAATAGCTATGTGATCAACTGGGGTCCACCGCTGACCTCAACAGGGCGGACGCCAGATGGCGCACCGGCGATTGGAGCGTCAGAAGCTCGTACTAGCGAGGAAAAATTGATGGTCAGAGCACGAAACCAAAAACCGTCCCCTGTTTTCAGAACGACAGGAATCGAGACCAAAGGAGCTTTCTAGATGCGCCTCATTTGAGGACAACCGCACTACTCTAGCATTCATGTCCCTTGCCCGAATCACGATGTCACACTGCCTTGGCGTATTTAAGAGGTCGTGCAGCTTTTGATAGAATGCCCTTGACTGCATCTGGGCTGCAATCCTTTGGAAAATAAGCAGAGACGGCTAACAATTTGCACTTATCTGATGGACTGTTATTTACTGTGCATGAACCTCAAGGTCTCACTGGGCATAGCTGGTTGTCGACCGGGGTCTAGTCATGTAGTGCACCCCCAGTCTTTTCACTGAGAGCCACACCAACGCCAGCAACATTAGAAGTCTCAGTCTCAGGGTTCCCAGAAAGACGCAAATGAAACTTCTCGGAAGGACTAGATAAGGATGTCAGTTGGATAACAAATTTGGAGTCTTGATTGCAAGTCTTTTGAATACAGATGGTTAGGTTCTCCAGTGCACAAACTAACCACCTCCACTGACCTATATACATCACTGTTCACACATTTAATGAGGTTAGTTTGAAGGGGTATCGAGGATGAAGAAGCGCATCAGCCAGTGGAAGCGGGTTCGGTGGGATTTCGATGGTAGCTGAGGGAGGGACCAGAGAACAGGAGCAGGACATATTCCAATTTCCATAGCATGGCCGCTGAATAACGCGAAGAATGAGAGGGAATCGAGTGGGTGAAGTAACGCGAATCAATAGGGGAACAGACAGCTGTGTACGGCGGAAGGTCGCTTTCTTCAGTACGTGGAGAGTGTGAAGTTTCACGCGAAGAGCAGTCGTGGTCATGGTTGTATGCATTGTGGCCTATTGTACTATTCGGTCTTCCAGTCCAGAGTAGATATTTTTATACGTGGATCCACGTCTAGCCTTCGTGCAACCAAGCGCTTTTTGGAAGGCAGCAGAATCATTTCAGGCGAGTCGGTGACCAGTTGATCAGTTCATATGCCTATTCTGGAAAACCTTGTCGAGTCGGTGGAACACGACAAGTGGCACTGGACTCATTTGCAGACGGGCCACACTCGCCACATCACAGTTCAACCGACGGGCTCTTGTGGTATTTTTTGTGGAGGGCACTTGCCAGACGGAAAGTTACCAGGCCCTTGATACTGTAGCTGCTTATCCGCCACTCACTTGGAGGGCCTGAGCCTAACTTTGTTCTCGGCTAACCACCTGGATTGTGGCCCTTCCCTCATCTGCAACCCAGGGATCGCCCAGTAGCATGCAGCTCTGCACGCATCGTCGTGAATCGGACGCTGACGACCACACCGTGAGCGAGATAATCGCCACAAGCCTCCGCTGATGGCTTGGACAGGTTTTGAATGCTCCTGGTAGTCGTTTGCCTTTGCGTGTTCTCTGCTGTTTACTGTGAAAATAAGCGTTGCGGCGGTAAGACAATGAACTGGGACGAGGAGACGAAAAAGTAGGCCTCGTTTAGGGCTTTTCGCCTTTCTGGTTTCGGTCGAATGGATGATGATGGTCCTGATGGTTAGAGGCGAGGATATAAGGCTCAGAATCAAATTCAGCAGGGCGAATGCCGCTTAAACCTTGATTCGCAGACATTTCTTCAACTGGTGGACATCCGATGTCATTCTGATCTCATCTCTGATTGGAACCGTCTTCTGTGAGAATGCCGTATTTTTTTATTAAGACTTACACGCGAACTAGTGAAGATCGTGGTGCAAACCAATCAATTAACAGGCAATCGTGAGCTGCCTGTGAACCAAACTTATTTGGTTTGAAGCCGTCAAGTTTATTGTCCTTTAAACAACTTGGCTTTACGATCCTCGCAATTTCAGTTGGTATCTTTAACCTCTTAGTGGTAATGCATTATGGATTGTTGTGGCACTCTTCCACTTGATGTCTATCATCCAATTGTGTCAACTGAGCTGCTCGCTTGTGTACGAATACGCGGTTCAGCCATGGGATGCGGCCCTCCTGACGCAATGTGCAACAGGTCGTTGCATGTATACGGGACGATCGTCGCCGTCTCCTGACCCGAATAGCAGGCGAGCATGCAAGAAAGTAGTCAGGTGTGGCGACAAACAAACAGGCGATGCGAGCCGTCTGATTGCTTTAGGCCGCATATCGACTGGTTCAGTCGATTCAGTCGATTGGATTTCAGCCAATCAAAAGACAGTCGGCTTTACTAGGACAGCCAGCCAATCCGGTAAGGACGTCGAAACAGCCAGTCTCGTGCGGAGTATGGACACACGCACACAACGCACACGTGCCGTTTAGGTCGTGCATTCGCGAATAAGTCTACGCAAGCTGGAAGATGCATGCATTTGCAGCTGTGATGCGCATTCAGCAACCCGGTTTGACTCACTCCTCCCACTTCTCTCCGGCTTGAAAGAAATGAGGAGCAAAATGGTGAACTTAATATGTGATCTGATTTTTCACTGGAACATACCTATGAACAGTCGGCATGAAACATGTACCGAATAAGCAATACAAAAATGGTGGCATACGACGTTTATTCACCAACCTTCGAAGGATGAAATCTCTACTGAAAAGTGATCTTCCAACTGTTGAGAGTATCTCTGATTCTAAAATTTCTTCTACAATGGAGTCGAACGTTGATCCAGATTTAAACCAGCCTGCGGAAATATCGATTCCTGTGAATAATTGCAACACCAGTTATATCGGAATGAGGCTGCCCACTCGGTCTTCACCAGTTTCACACTCGAAATGTCTCACAGGATGTGTGCCTATACATGGCCTACATCGATCTGCATCAAATCCGCGACATTCTGCTATCAAATCAATCAAACCATCCAGTCCCATGGCACGAATCGATCAGTTGGAGAATCAAGACTCAGAGGCACCTGTGATTGAGAATACCAAACAGTTGGCCTCATCTCCCACGCGAGATATTTCTTCCGATCTTTGGGATAACGAAGGATCGTTTAAGTGGCGAAAGGTACGTCCTTCGGCCACCATTCATCACACAGGTTTCAGCGTTTGGAAGTCATCCAGTTTGTGGATGCGAAATAAACAAATTTCTGAGTCGGAGAGTACAAGCAGCCCTAATCCCAGTAGCTGTCTTGAGACTCCTTCAACCGATGTTACCACCTACGCATTTCGTGATCCTATGCTAGAAGAATTGGACGCGGAGCTTCCCGTGCCCCCTCCACCTCCGCGGGCTTATCCTCCTTGGTTGAAGTCGGCCCTGATCAAACAAAAACAGGCACAATCTAACAAGCCTCAACTCATGACCTCGAGTTTTTACGATGCGTGTACAGATCCAACTTGTTCCGAGGCTGGCGATTCATCGATCACGGCTGGTGTCGGTTCCGGATTGTGCAAACAAAAATCATTCAGCCTGGAACACGATCGATACGGAATAAGAATCTATCCGGTCATGCGAGATGGAGTTAAGATTAGTGACACTCACTACTGGCTACTCGATCCACCGAAATCACAGCGCATGCGGGTTCGTTTTCCCAGTGCTGAAGCAGAACAAGTCTCCTGTTCTCCTCCTTTGGAGGCTGGTGATTATTTGAACGTACCACCTGGTGTCAGTTTGCGCCGAGAAGTGTCCGAACCGAGCAGACAAGCCTTGAATAACATGTACTACCATATGGTCCAGCGAATGATGCGAGACGTCCCGGAGGCTACGGAGGCCGAATGTCAAGCTGTGCTCATTGGTGCTAGTTACCGTTATGAGGAGGCTAGAAAACGATTAAAATTCGAATTATTGCGACGTATGGGTCAGTTCAGCCGGTCGTTCTATAAGCGAGTGCTACAGAACGTTGACTGGGATCTAACCCGTGCGATGTCTAAGGTTCGGGTAGCACTCGAAGCACAGAAAACACGTGATCTCAGTCTTCTCGATCCGGAGCACTCAAAATCGAGTACGAAAATCTCAGCACCAACCCCGTCCTTACCCTCAGCGGCAACCTTTTCGAAAAAAATGGATGAGGTAGATATCGAAAAGCCTCAAGTGAGCGGCACGCCGGACGTGCCGGAATCTTCCAGATTCGTTTGACCCCCCTGGTCACCCTTGTTGTCTGGTCAGATTCTCACAGAAATTTCTCTACCAGAATTCCGTTGTACAAATTTAAAACAGCCAAGATTACACACGGTGCGGATGAATGAAATTGAATATCGTTTGGCTAGAACTTGCATTTATTCGTTTACCTCATGTACAACGAAAGGGTGAGTGATAAATGAAACACCATAGAACATCTTAGTCACCCACGTGAACACACACGCACAAAACGCACATGCATGTACGCAGTATCCATATCACTTTTTGCCTGCTGTTGTCATCTACTCATGCAGTTTAGTAATCTAAATGCTCTCGGGAAAGTGTACATATTTGTTGATATGCGTGTGTGTATAACTCGTCGTATCTCGTCCACTAGCTGATTACTCATCCATCAATACGTCCCCATTTCAAACAGTCTGGCTCCGCATACTTCCCACTAGTTCCACCATTGTGCTTTCAATGACAATTCGAAGTTCTCCTGTCCAGTACATTCTTTTTCAAAACGAACTAATAAGATAGCGAGGATGATGGAAATAGATGAAAAAGGGTTTGAATATCCCCTAGAAAATAACTTCCTTAAATCCAACCAAATTGACTCTATTCGCGTTTATTTTCTCTATTTTTTGCCTCTTGTCTTTAAGAAAATATTGTGCTCTGTCAATTGTCTTTAATTTATTTGTTCTCACGGAGGCGATGTTTGCGAACCGAACAGTAAAATTGCTACCTGTCAATGGAGCATTGAACTACTACTACGACTACTACTACTACTACTACCACTACTGTTTTTTTCACAATCAGCTGCATATTGGTACAGGTTCTCGTTCAAATTAGTAGCATATTCGCACTTTCGATCGGGATCGTTAAGTAGATCGGCATCACAGTTGAGAAACAAATCTGCACCCAAAATTCGTAACGGACACACGGCTCGAACTGATGGTTATTTTGTAAGGTATCCCAGGAAATGAGTTTTTTTCTTCAGCAGACGATAATAACCCGAATTGGATATAAGCCAGCTTTTCCAACTTTCATTGGGTCAGTTAGTCAAGGGAAATTTGAACAAAAGTTCGGAAGAATGAAACGAATAGTTAGACGAGATGATATCATTTCATTCGGAGATGAGTTTCAGCGCCGAATGAATAGAAATTCCGCAGAGGTAAGAAGAAGAGCAAAAGAGAGACACAGTCACGTGTCTCCGTTGACATGTCAACGGCATTTGTGTCTGGTAAACATTAATTTTGATAAATATTTTCCACACAATGCAAAATTCTGGTCTCTAACAAACTTTCCCCATAGAGTCTCGGTGCACGAAAATCGTTACGATGCGTTACATATGTGTTAACCACACGGGACGGTTTATTGATTAGTCGCCTTATCCCTGCGTTCTCTTGCACATTTCTTCCAGTCGTTTCTGCTTCAAAATTGTAATTTGGAAAAACCCAATGCGTAGCACAGTTCCTCGTTAAACAACGCGTAAAAATTTGGATTTCACACGGAGCGTATTAGACGAAGAAGTAAAATATCAGTTTAAATTGGTTGATAAAAGTAACATTTAGGAAAGTGCAACCCCATTTATTTGCCAATAACTAGTTAAAATATGTTGGCAGAATAGTGATCGATGAATGATTCCGGTTGTACTACATTTGCTCTCTCTAGTGCGGAGCAATAAACGCTTTGCTTTGTTTTTTTCTCCACGAGACAATGTGGTCATCTCCTACGGCTATTGACATACCACAGCACCAAATGCACCACACCGGACTGGAATCACCGAGAATTTTAGCGGGAACCGTTCTGTTTGATCCGTTTTGACCCAGTAAGAATGGATTGAGAGAAGCGTATTGGAATAGGCAACTAGTCAATCCAGAGCACAGATGCTTATACGATCTTCATCGCTCAGCTTCTCACTGAACTGCCTGATCTTACCACTGGCCGTTTTAGCGTGCCTCGTTGAGCACAAAGATTCATTACCTTTGTAAAAATCGATTATGGTGTTTTTGTCGTTGCACAACTTTAGTCTAGTAGGTGCATAAATCTTGTGTACTTCTCGTGTTACTATTTTTTTGTTGATGTGGTAACGACGTGACTAGCAGGTGTATCCAAGTGGAGAGAGTTCATTTGTTCAAAAAGAAATTTTCAGCAAGAACCAAGTGAAGGTTTAGATAGGGTGTGGAAGCACAGGTTATATAAAAAGGAGCTAGTCACCTCCGTCGAACACAATCATGTGAGGGGTTGAGTACGTTGCCTTACACGTTGCATAATTCGGGATTCACGAGCTTTATAGATAGCTATACGGATGCGGTGTAAGTTCTGATTTTCAATCACTGAAAAACATTTTTTGACGTGGGTACCCGGGTGTTGAATATCGGCTATGTCATTATTAAAGCCACAGTCAAAGGCGACAAGATTGTGTCAGACATGCTTCAGAACTGTACGAGAGCCAGACAATCCAAGTACCGTCCGCTGGTTCTTCTAAATGAGCTCCCTACTTTGGGTCACATATTTTCTAACGGTAACGGTTAATCTATTGACTTACAATAACGGCGATGTTCAAGCAATCAACATGGTGCCATCTCAACCGGAAGTTCACAAGTTCGAATACTTCCACCGCCGATCAAGTGCTTCACGGGCTAGCCTTCTGTCGGTCGCAGCTGACATCCTGAAAATGATAGGCATTGTTGGTTGACTAATAAAGGAAGTAGAACGATATTTGAAATGATGACGATAAACGTCAATCAGCTGACCTATCTCGGTCATTGCACATTCACTAGTCATAACATTTGCGCACCGGAATCTCCGAACACAGATGGAGAGGAATTTTCTTCAAAACTTCTCCTTGGTTGCTTGAAAATTACTGATATGGGCAACATATTGTTACAGAATCAGAACATGTTGGAAGGGACCTAGTGTCTGCCGCTTTTTGTTTATCTTACTTCCATGTAGTAGACAAACTCCATAGCGTATTTGCACGGGATGTGTATTTCCGGGTGACGTCAAGTTAAAACTGAAAACTTGTGCAACCGATGGTTTGCGCCTGTGCCCTTTGACGATGTCACATGGTTTCCACGTTCAGGGTGACCTTGGGTTAAAAATTCGAATATCCAAGGACACGTAGAACTCAATACGCAGCATGCACTCATTTCTGTCTTATTGAACAGTACCATTAGACAGACTTTGTCAAGGTCATCTGACACCTTCTCAGACTACAAGGGCAAAACATTGCTGCTGTTTGTGGGGCATTTATTAATTCGCTAACTAGTGACTTCAGATTTACTCGTTTTTAAGCTGCACGAATTTTAAAAATGAGCTTTCCATGTAGCCTTATGTGTGCACATCCACTCGGTCGTCTTGATGCTAACTCGGGGTCTCGTCTAAATTTAGTAAACTTGGAATCCAGTCGACCAGATTCAAAAAGCATACATGAAAATGACCGGGCGTCCACATTTATATGACACAATTGATAAATCATTTCAAAACTTTCGATTCACTGTTTCACTTGGCCGTTTGCTTAGAAGACGAGCTTATCCCGACGCGATGGAACAATATATCTTAAACTTCAGTGGTCCAAAAGAAAGTATCCAGAAGTGTATGGCACATTTCCACACAACAAGTGATCATAGCCTAGGTTGTGGTATTTGCTGGCCATGAACAGTCTGATCAACGACACGTGGTTGGTGAACCCAACAAATTTTGTGATCTTCTTGACGAAAGCTACGTGAAATACAAACGGTGCAGAAGCAAAATTTGACTCTTGTATACTCCGAAAATCTTGCTGTCACGGGAACCAATAGAACACATGTCACAGTGAGCATCCCGAAGAAAGTTGCACGAGAGTTGATTTACCGGTGAAGATGTTTCCACGCACAATTATTTGATTATCCACCAAGCGAATTACGAGTTGACGATGCCTGCCTAGTTTTGCTCATTTAAAACATTTTACAGATGGTGGATCGTTTTCCGTTATGGGCGTGACCTGATTTGCCACACTGTTTATAATGAATGTTTCACTTGAGAAAAGGATATGATAACCATAAACAAACAGCGAATGTAATTTCACTTGTGCCTGATTACTTATTTTGTAAATTCGCCAATGTCTGTTCACCAATGCACGTGCAGCACTTTAAGATCTGTTCGTTCTGTCTGGTGTCCAAAGCAAATACACACGCGTCTATTGCGTCAGGAGCATATCCTGATCGCCAGTAGTTGCGGTTTATTCGTGGTGTCACCCACCGACCACGTTTGATTCATACGAATCTCATGTCACATACTCTAGTGTATTATTTTCAACACTTACCATAGGATTTAGGCAATTTTCTCTCAGACTCGAGCCTGAATCTACACGAATTCCGAAGAGAAAAATACACAAAATTTTACATTTAACCATGAAAACGTTTTCATTTTTGCTGTTCACACTTGGATGATGTAAGAATATCTCACGGATGCGACGAGGACACTTCGTAGCAATTTTTACCTGCAAATAAAGGTTTTTTTTCTTTCCAAGGAGTAAATTATCACTCCGTCGAGGAGGTGATTGCTAAAAGTAGCGAGATGACCAGATGGATACAATGATTCCCATGGGAAATGAGTATCCACCATTTGAACTAATCCTGCTAATGCTACCCTACCAACCGGGTAGTAGCCCAAGAAGAATTTGGCCTGTTGTGGTCTTCATCAGCCTTATTACAATCCACGGACATATAAATCGTCGAGTTTCTCACAACGTACTGTGAGCTGTTTCCTTTCACCAAGACGTTCATAATGATCACGCATAGGGTCATGTTTGAAGCGAATGGAGAATTCCAATAATTTGAGAGAGGACGTTTCTTGGAACCTGAGTGTTTACACTCCGGGTGTACAAAGATTGTACGAATTACCAGTGAATAAGTGATGTAGCGACGGTCCTCGGACAAAAACGGGTGAACATTCCCCGCCAGACAATCGGAAATTTTTAAAAATGTTTGCCAGCACAAAGGACGAAAATCCCAAACCGAATGAATGATATCGAAGGAAAAAACGGAACTGAGATGATTTTTAAGGATGATCTAGCCACTTCCACTATATTGCTGTCCTGACTGGTTCATTGTCGAAGATTATGCTCTGAATTTCGATATCCTATCGCGTATGGTGCATTGGGAAATGAGCATTAACGTAAAACACTCTGACCTGATAGAAGTTGGTCTTCATGACCGCTGTACTTCAATTTCAGTAGTTTCCTTGCGAGAAGCAGGTCGTGAATGATGAAAAGGCAAGTCCAAAATGTGTAATGGTGCAGAATTGAAACAAGCGAGGATTTAAAATGGGAACCATAAATAGCGCGAACATGTCTATATAATGATGATGCCGTGCTCTCGGGAAGTGCACGTCCCACGCTCCCTAAGTGGCAATACTCGAATCCGGAATGTCGATATGATAGTGAGCTACATACCTAGGAATGCTTCATATGCATTTTCAAGATGAACAAACCAGGCAAACATCTGCAGGTAACAGCAAAATACCCGATGGTTTTTTGACTCCCTGGGGGAATTTGCCGATGATTAGAATTCAGTATTGGGATTGTAGAAATAATTTTCTGTGGTAGGCAAATGTGATAAAAAAAAGAATAGTGAATTAGTTAGCACAGTAGGAATCATGCCAGGTTTACAACTCGTTATCGGGATCAATGGAACGCCAACTGAAATGGGATGATTTTGTCGTTTATTGGTAGCGGCGTCAAGCAAGGAATGGTCAGCGAAACCGAAAGGAAAAGATACGGGCGGGAAATAAAACACGATATATATATATGTGTGTGTGTGTACGTCTCTAGTCGATAAAAGTTAACTTTGGAGAAATTTACCTTCGCAGAAGCAAGCTGTGGTGTTTGCATGGCGGGTGGTGAAAAGTTTACTTCATGTGGATTCACATCCTGCCACTATCGATCACTTGCATTTTCAACAGACTACATTTGTATTTGGACATGTTCTGGCAAAATAATTTTGGAAGTGTTGTGCGATATCCATTTGTGGTTAAATGGCTTGGTCGTGCAAAGAAGGACCGACAAAATGTTGTCTCAGTTGACCGTGTGCACATGAAATTGATGACCAGCACCAGTCCTTCACATCTGAATGGTCTTGCCTTATTGTAAATGAGGTGAAAGCCTCAGTACAGTCAAGAGTGAGCGTCTCAGCCTACTAGTCGGCCATTCACCCTGAATGTCACCTGAAACCCCGCAAATATCTGCGCGTCTAACATAGCCTCCGCCGAGGAACTCCTACGCAGTGCCTTCTTGTTTTGTAGATGCTCCTGCCGATGCGATTGCGCGGCGCCGTTCCCTGGGTTCACTGTTTTTTTTGGTAATCTGTGTGGGAGTGCAGGTTAAGCCCTGATTCCAAACCACCCACGGATGTGTGCTCACAGGGGTCCGTGGTGGAAGGGCATGGTGGACACAGGAGGTCTAATCGCAGCCGAAATGTTAAACCATTTGGTTTAATGACCCTGGAAGGGTTCCTTCAGTTAGCCCCCTACTTCTGGGGAACTCGGTAGTACCAAGCCCACAGAAGAAACATGAATCCCGATGGCTAACCGCTAACGTGCAAAAGAGATCTGCAAAGCTGCCTTAGGCGGTAAACTCTTTACACGGATTCTTTTTCTTTTTTCTTTCCTATTTATTGTTCTTGGCTTCACCACAAATCCGATGGCACACTGTCTGTGTTCAGATTTGTGTAAATATTCATAATATATCATGGCCATAACCCGATCATGTAATTTTACATGGTCAGTTTAATGATCTTTTCTGGTGGATAGCGTTTGATGTGGAAGCATAACGACCAAAACAGGACCCAACTACAGAAACAAAATATTGTCCGCGCATCACGATAAATCGAACAAGAAGGGAATTGACAGAAACTTAAAGATTTTCAGGAAACAAACACCTTGCACTGTCCCAATGATAGTCGTGTTCTCGTTTTGTTTCCCAAGATGGCTATCTCTTGCTGAAACGAACGCTATCTGTACCGGCAGATTGCAACCCATTGGTGACAATCTCTGGTGCCTGTAACGAAACTTGACCTGGATGAGATTATCCAATTTCTCTTCTTTCGGTGAACAGCACAGACGACCAATGCGTCTAGGCCTCCCCGTCCTCACCCGCAAACCGAATTTTTTCAGGCCGTACTAATCTATCATGCCTTGGTTAGACTTGCAGTCAGACGGCGCGAACCGAATCAGTGTCGAGTGACAAGTTGTTCGTTTGTATTGGTTCCACTTGAGATCGCCTTGGAATACGACCCCGTCCATGCAGTGCCATCTACATTTGTTACATCAAGCATCGGTCACAGTTTTCCATGACGAGACATCTCTGAACTTCATTTTATAGTCAACTTTTTCATGTCAGGTTTTTCAGCCGCATTCGAGTGCTCGGCGGATAGTAACGTAGAAGACACAGCCCTTCGTTTGAAGACTGATTTTGCCGCGGTTGCGCGAAAACCGTGATAACCGGGAGCAGGTCCTCCTGGTGCGTATTTAATCCAGTCAACACTTTCGCCGTGTCGAGTGGTTTTCGTGTTTTGTTGATCGTTGATTGATGAACGATTGTTTGCCGAAAACCATGAGTGAGTTGAGTTCTAGTATAGAGGAATTCAGCATAAGAGTGTTGATGCCCAGACTTTCTCGAACAGAAATATCGAGGCAACTCTTTCGTTAAGCCTGGTCAAGACAAACAGGCCGGGCTGTGTCTTGCTGGTGCTCACTTCGATAAGTTCAAACCAAAATGATCTAAAAGACAGTTCGGACAGAAATGAAGATTTGTGATTAAAACAATCTACACATATGGTTTTTATATTTTACCAACTGTGTATAATTTGAGATTCAAGTCAATAGGGGAACAGGTGTTTAATTTTTCTTGAATTTTGACCCGGTTGACAACAATTAGTGTCGTAAAGCGACGAATTGAATTTCTGTGGTCTATTTAAATTTTTCCCACACTTTTTCATCATTATTGTTGTGATAGACCAATATTCACCACTAACGACTATTGGCTAGAAGCCAATTTACGATCATCGTTCAACAACACCTGTTGTGGTCGGATTAAAGCATGGACGATTTCATGCCAGGGCTAGTGTTACTATGGTAACCGCCTGATTCTTGGACCATACTGGGCCCAATTGATTTGCCCGTACCTCTAGCCCTAGATATGTGCGTGTTGCTTTTCTTTGTGCGGACAAGTTTACTTGTATATTTAGATGTGTATTTGTTCGTGTTTGCACGGACATAAGGGACAGAAACCTTGGACTAGGAAATACCACCAGAAATTGTTTATTGTGAATCAAAGGTTATCATTTACGCGACTGATCGACAAATCGATTGGTCACCCGGAGCAAACCGCTGACGGCACTCACTGGATTCAGTGGTGGTACGAGCAAAGTGGAATTCGTATGAAGAAACGGGATGACTGCACGCAACAGCCAACAATTTTAATTCGTCAAAAGATTAAGTGGAACTGGTATTTCTTGAGCTACGCGTAGAAGTCCTAAAATCAAACCAATCGTGGACATATCCTTCGATCAATCTGAGCTTAACTGACCCGTTGTATGTATTGAATTAGTGGTGAATAGTGGTGAATTTTGAACCGCACATGAACTAAAGCAAAAATTCACCTTCTTAAACTTCTGAATGGTTTCTTTTTTTTACCAGGAATCAGGTCGGTATGAAAGAAAAACTTCCAATCACCAGGTTAACTTATGTTTTTTAGCAGTAGTCTGTATAAAATTTTCCTCTCGTCCACATACGATGCTAGGCTTTTAAGTCACTCTGTGAGTCAACTGTCCAAGCATACAGCCAGTCGTACGAAGCAAGACACAGTGCTACAACAATATGGGGGAGTAGATAAAAAGAAATCAAATTTCCCGCCTATATGTGACTCTAAATCTCAACAAAATGAAATTTCCTCGTCCACAGGTTACAGTTCTGACGGAATAATGGGGATCTTGAATTTAACAGAGCGGTACATGTACAGATCAAGCAGAACCAATTCAGCTAGCCCTATCAAGCAGTCGATACATGGACTTCATTATGTCTTTTTGTCTTGCTACAATAAAACGGTACCTGAGACTACCATGTTCACTGGAGCGCTAATGGGACCACTTTCAGGCTGTCCAAATTGGGAGAAGTGACCGGCGAACGTGGAACTTGAACACGTTTGAAAAGCTATTTTATAGTCTAGTCTGTCATCCATTTCATCATTATATATACGTATATAATTTTTATTTATTCTGGTGGCCCCATCTCCTAGTTCTTACGGTTGGGTCAGCCCAACTGACGAAGAATTATCAACGAGTCACAGGTGAACTCTAAGATGAAGAGCTTCAATGCACTCTCCTGGCACTACAGATTAGATTTTGGTGAGACCTGGGCCGGCAAAAGTAGCTTGTATTTTCTGAAGCAGCGTCGAATCACACTCGGATCGCCTGCACATAACAGATCACTTCATTCTCACGTTTACGGTTTGTTCTTGCGAAACTGCTTTCATTTCTTAGGCCGAACTACCCCGGGCTTCCTTCGTAAGTTTTACGATTTAAATATGATATCGATATACTCGATATTTTTCCTCACTCGTAATCGCATTGCCAGGTGTTCTAAGACATTACCTAAATCAAATAGAAAAAAGTGCATCTACATTACATCACAACAGCATAACCAGTTGCTTACTTAGGCGGTTACAAGAACACTAGTTTGCATGCTTAGACAAAACAATCAACAAAGGGAAATCCGGAAGTCGGCCGAGGTGGTCGATTCGAGTTTGGCCTCATTAATTGAGTTCCAAAAAACCCAAACAAGACCCGAAAACAGACCATCCCGACGACAGGTGTGTATTCCAGTGAACTGCGTGATATCCTGGTAGTTTTGGAAAAACCATTGACTTTAGGCAAAATCGAGGAAATTGAACAAAAGTCAGATTGGATAGAGCACATAAACGTATGCAGAACAATGTAAAATATAGGTTTCGAAACTCACCAGAATATTTGAATTGTTGGGAGCGAGAATCATTGGTCTTGCGCTTAAGGGGAAATTTTGTTCATCCATCCATGTGCGAAACACACTGCTGATAGGTTTTGAAACCTTACAGTAGTCTGTAAGCATAATAAGGCAGGTTCCGATTGTGATTTGTCAACCATAGGCTTTGATAGGGTAAGCGTCAGTTTCCAATTCATTCACGCTCTACAGGTGCAGTTACTTGAATAGCGCGCGATACGTTATCATCAGCTTGTCCATTGCAAAGGATGTGCAAATTCGTGTCGAGGAAGTGGCTCCTGAATTACTACTGGAAGTGACTAAAAGAGAAAATCACCGAGATTTGTTTCTCGGTTAAATTCCCTTTTATTCATACAACAAAATCAAAGACGAGCCAGCGAATTCCACCGGTTTTTCAATGGAGGAAAATGTGCCTGCGTGTTAAAAACAGTTGATCCGTACGAGAAGTGGATAGGTGATAATGCAACCAGTTGGAAGCGTCGGAAATTTTTAGGCTATTTTCTGACTCATTGCTGTCGCGTAGGTGCTTTCGAGAATCTGAGGAATGCGGCTGACCACGAGTCAGTTCACGATTAACTGTGCGGAAATATTTCTCGGGTAGGTCAGAGGGGAACATAACAGGTGATCAAAGTAATATTGGAGAAGGGCGGTAATCAATGGAGGTGACAGTCACTTGTTGCAAACTTTCAAGATAGGAAGCTGGTTACTTTCATTTGAAAAAAACATCCAAACTTTGAGAGTTTCGTTTTTATTTATGACAATATTTGCGTGGTTTACGGAGATGACCGAAAATGGTAACAATTACCGATTTCTAATCACTAGAAGTCAATAAAATAAAGGTAAAAATTGCTCTCAACATAAGGATGAATTAGGATCTTGGTCGAAGTAGAACAAAATGTTCTGAAATGTTTCGAGGTTTTCGGCATACTTATTGATTTATCATAGGCTAATATGGCGCGAATTCGTCACCCTAATTCGAAGGTTCTCGAGGTAGCGCAATGAAAAATTTGTCTACGTGACCAAGGGAAACCATGACAGAAACAGCTCCAGTTTTGTAATTCACAGAATTTTCACCACAGCGATTTCAAAAATAGATGATAAACTCGCTAAGTGATTTTTTTTTAAAATAACCCGCTGCATGCTGGGAAAAAGGAATAAGAAAGGTAAAAATAATAACGGTTGATAGAACCTGATCAAAGTAGCTAACGCGCATATTTCCCGTTGGTAAACGTGACTGTTAGTCAGGTGAGTAAAAAAACACAGCCAAAGTAAATGGATCTTTGCTGTAATCCATACAAATCGTGTAAAGGTAGATCGGTGAAGGTTACTCTGCCGATGTCAGCAAAAGTGGAAGCAAAAATATCCAGGAAAAATGCGTATATAGTCTTGGATTTTATTTCCTAGTGTCAGTGTGAATGACGTAAAACAAGCGTTCGCGCATAACCTTTTAGGATCCAACGAGCTATTTAGATGAGAGACCACAATGAACGCGGAAACTGGAGACGACTGGAACCTCAAAGGTTCCCAATAGACTAACAACTTGACAACAAACCATGTGATAGCAAACAACCATCGACCAATTAAGTGACTGGAAATAGTTCAGTTCTGTTTTCTAACAGGTACGAAATCCGATTTAAAATAACTTTTGTGGTGACAATTTAAAAACAGATAGCGTTGATCGATAAATGAAACAGATCACTCTAGTCGAATAGCACGTGCCCAGTGAAACTTTTTGCCGATTACCACAGAATCGGTCAGACCACTGATTTTATCGACCTGCACATTTTTTTGTATGGTGTGTGAACCACTTTACTTAATTGTAGTTTGACCAGTTCAGTTCAGTGATCTCTTTGTTAACACCTTCTGGGATAAATCAAATCACATTATTAGTGCTACAAAACTGACTTTAAGCTGTTTTGTTATTTTAATTGCTAAATTGTAACCCCTTCAGACACATTTGTTCATCGATACTTGGTTGGGGTGGAATAGCATATTAGCCAGTTCGTTCGGAATATCATACTTGAACACGCAAGAATGAACTGGATCACGCAAGGTCATGAATTAACCCCAAAAGAAACACTGATCTCATTTTCGAGGACTTCACTCGGATCTCACTAGGTCACAAGCGTGCAATTGGATTCGGTCGGCTCAAGTGGCATTTTATTCTGACACCCCTAAAGCAACAAATTATTCAAACTGTTTCTGCAATAAAGGTAGGTTGAGTTTCAAACCTACTGTGGTGGTACAAACAAACGATCTCCGCGAGGTGATCCAATCTAGAAAGATTCTGCAATCCCTGTTCATGAAAAAGAATTTTGCTTTAACTAATACTATTAAAACTGCTATAACTACTACCATTACTACTACTACTACTACTACTACTACTACTACTACTACTACTACTACTACTACTACTACTACTACTACTACTACTACCGTTACTATAACAGCAACAAGAGCCGCAACAACTACTGCTGGAACCAAGACCTTTACCACTACTACTGCTTCCAAAAATGGTAACAATAACTATTGCTGGTACTGTTTGTGTTATCAATAATACTATTAATTATGGTTCTACTATTCATTGAAAATCCTACCTCTGTGCACTGGTTTGATTTAATATACTCTTTTCTCAACCTTTGTGCTCGCATTCCTGCCAGGATTTTTAAAATGCAATAGGCAAACTATCACGCACAGTCGTACTGATCGATACATTCTTTCGCCATGTTCATACTAGGTTCACCGGTCTCAGATAGAAACACCCATAGAAACACCCATCAGGCGGGGTGGCAGCCATTACCGAAATATTCTAACCGGTGAAATCTTTCCGTGATAAAAATATCCTCATTCAGCAATTTGGTTGATTTCATTGTGCATGCTGAATTGTACACGCGAGGAATAATTCTCATCACGAGAAGCCGTTGCATCCCGATGTGTCTCATACGTTGAATAAACTGTGTTTACGGGCACTCACGGTGTAGGCAGTTAACGTCAGCAATGAAATCATGGAGGCATCCTTATGACTTATAACAACCGGCTATGTTGCTAGTGTTATCCACGTATAATTCGAATCAAATTTCTTGCTTATCGGTAAAATACAAACCTTGATTTCTTAGCCTTTACTGATCGGTCATAACGTCAGACATGCATATCCCATCTGCTTGCAAGGCTAACGACGTTCCTCAGTTTCCCGATAAATCCAGTTTGGAATTAGTTGAAGGGAAGCACAAAGTTTACTTTATCCTTTTTCTCTCGAATATTTAGACATTCCAATATTAACCGTCTGAACTCATTGGCTCTCGTGATCACAATGCATTTTCGTGCATGAGAAAGTCCGCGGTCCGGCTTCCTCTCTGCGAATCCTCCTATAATCCTCTTTGCTACGAAAACGATTCCATTCATCAACTCCGACCAACATGTTATCGAAGACTTTTCGAAAATTAGTTCGACGATTTGGTTTGTAATGCATTATAAATATACTGACCGCGGAATCGTTCACTGGCACTACGCACGGTACAATCCACCTTTGATAGGAGATATGGCTTCCGACACCGTTTCCACTCAACCCCCAACTCTGATTCTTCTAGTTCATGTGATCATTTGACTCGATTTGATATCTGCTTTTCGCATAAACCGATTTCTGACTGACCTGCTCGATTTTCATTTCCGTATTTGGAAACTAGCAACAGCAGAGACATCTGGTCGGAAACCGTTTGCTCGCGCATTTCGTCAGATTTTAAAAAAAATGGAGTAACGTTTTAAAGGTGCCGCCAAATTTGGAATACGACAACATTGCATTCTAGTATGACCTCGGCAAATCGAGGACCGAAAAGACGATTGCTCAATACAATCAGTGATTCTGTTCTCCATTGACATTTAGTGCATCAGCACCAGACTTCCTGTGTCTTGCAGAGGTCTCAGTCGTTTTTAGTTCAGTTTCAGCGAAATTTCAGCTGAGCTACAAAAGGTTACAATCTAGAAAGACGCGAAGACCGAAGGACTTCAACCAACAATCCTATTTAGCTGAGACCCTCAAGGATTTTTTGGACAAATGAATGCCAAACAGAAATCGATCAAAGCAGAAAGACCCTTGACAGATACTGGCGTGCCTAAAAACGACATCGGTAGGTTTCATCCGGTAGCATGTTTCCATTCTCCTAAGGACATTTGAGACCACGATTCTTACACTTATCAAGTCATGAATTGGTAACTGGAACGATTATCAGTTTCCTTACCACAACTAGCGATCGATAACCGGTACCCCAATCTACCCGGCAAATTCTCTTTCTTCCTTCTCTGTCCTGTCAGATAAACCTTTCGGTATGCATTTTTTGACTGTACTAATGCGTTTCACTGTGTCGAGGGGATTCTGCTGTTGTCAGTGTTCCACAGTCAATCCTTATTTTTTCAACTCGTTTACTGATAATGCAACTCAGATGAACTTCATTAACAGCGAGATCTCTGGTCCCATCCCCATTCAGTCCGTCGTTGTCTTTTCAGTTAAACATTCGAGACTTATTTAGAACTTTTAATGCACTGCATATCAGAAACCTGCACTATATCGTGAAGGAAAATAAGTCAGTTCCTATCTTTCATTGCTCATTGTTCTTACTACACTGATCTGTCTTTTAGTGTATCTAAATGCGGTGACACTGCCCTTGCACTTGCCAATGAAAGTTCCTTATATTTAATGAAACTTCATTGTTTTACTTTGTCACATATCGTCGACAAGGGAGTTCCCGAAGTTCCATCATCGATATATCTTGGACTATTCGTATCCCGAAATTTCATCTGGTCTGAACACATTCGAACTGAATTCCTAGTCGTTCAATGTTTAGCATTTCCTATTTGAGTTTTGAGGTCATAGCGGACTCACTGACGTATGCTAAAACGATGTGTACACTTTTTGTAATGCCTCTTGTTTACCTGCACTGGTTGCCGATCTCCGATTGGTCAGAATATGTAGTTCCGTTTGTCGATATGTGAGAGTACTAACATGGCTTGGTGTACAGTTCCCTTCCCTTCATCTAGTTCACCAGACGGACGAAATGCAAACTCCTCGAAATGCAAACAACTCATCCAATCTTCGCGACCGCGAAAGCAGGGCATGACAATTATGAAACGGTAACGGGTGGCAGGAACAAGAGATTGAGCTCGATGGTCAGTTTTCTTAAAGGCCAAACTGAAATTAAATGATCGACGGAAATAGACAATGTGGATTTTGTATTACCGAGACCAAAACATCCCCATTGCCCAAAGCGCTGACCGGGACATGGTGATGACCACATCCATTCGCTAAACGTCAGTAGTCTAAGGGGCGTAGGGTTCACTATTATTGCCATTACCGTTAATCCGATTGTTATTACTCGTCTTCTTCTTATTATTAGAACGATCATTTGTGACATCAACTTAT